>PVJS01052152.1:0-13773 GCA_004027185.1 Glis glis
CATCCCGAGCCACGAGCATCCCGCGCCGGGCATCCCGAGTCGAGCATCCCGAGTCGAGCATCCCGAGCCGAGCATCCGGCACCGGGCATCCCGAGCCACGGGCATCCCGAGCCGGGCATCCGCGCGCAGTGCCCCTGCCCTGGGCTCGCCGACGGCTTCCTAAGCCTTCGGGTTATGTCCCCCGCTTCGCCCCGGCCGCCTGCCGTCTCTCGGATCCTGCTCGGTGGAGGAACCCCGTTTGGGGTTAGGGTTAGTTCGGCGGTCCAGGTGTCTCCATATTGAACCCAGGGAACTTGGCACAAGAACACAGATGGGAAAATCGGCCACTGGATGCTGCGCTTCACGCCCCGATCGTCCTCGACATAAAATAATTGCGTGTCAACATCTTAGGGATGGAGTAGAAATAGATACAGATATTCACCTGCCTGGTGCCGGGGAGAATGCGGAGCGGCTACCTGTGGCCTCGCGGGCGATGAAGTGCCACGGCGGAGGTGAATCTGCAGGCGGCCTTTCCCCGCGGGCGTCCCGGGGTCCCCGCAGGGCCGGGCTGGGGGAAGGGCGCGGCGGGGCGGGATGGGACCCGGCTCGCATGCAAATGCAGCTGTCACAATCCGCTGGGCGCCTCTGCGCCTCCGGGAGGCCGAGGCTGCACAAAGCATTAGCATTTTCTCCATGTGAAAGGCCCGCATTCCTCGGCCCGAGGCCGCGAGGGCGCCGCCCCCTCCTCCCATTCACGCCCGGACCACACAGAGCGCCTCCCGCGCCCGATGCTGGAAGGTTCGTTGCAGCTTTTCTTTTTAACTCGGGCGATGCCTACGAAACGTAGATATTTCCCTAAACGCCAGCTTTGACATTTAATGCGATCCTAAGTAGTCTGAAATGTGGACGGGATTAGGAGGAGGCTGGGGGCCCACAGGGACACTTGGCCAAATCCCCCTAAATCCTCCAGGACAATTGTTTGTCACCACACGGATTCCCTCTGCCCCAAATGAGGGGGCTAATGAACTTCGGGGCCTCCCTCCCATGCCAGCCCCGCTCCCGCCCCAGCCTGCATCTCGCCTGCCCTCGGTCCTTCCCAGGGAGAAAGGGAAGATGACGGTGTAAATTGCTGGCTTTGTGCAAGGGTTTGTTTACTTTGGGCTGGGCCAGCTGACTTGGACGACAGAGTTTGAAGAGTAACTAACCCACCCGTCCTGGGCAGAAGGCGGGAGGGTCAAGGGTGCCAGGCCCTGCGAACCTAGAGGTTGTGTTAAAAGGCCTTCTCCACCTTGTGCCAGGTCTACAGAGGAAACACCACCCAAAATTCTGTTCAGCAGATTTTCTTGTTCTTCTAGAACAATCCACATGCTGTATAATGCACAGCCTGCCCTTTAAGAGATTTATTTATTTATTTTGCAGTACTGGGGATTGTGCCTCCCAGCTACATCCCCAGCTCTATTTTTTATTCTTTAATTTGAAACAGGGTCTCACTAAATTGCGGAGGGTCTCACTAAGTAGCTGAGGCTGGCTGCGAACCCAGATCCTCCTCAGCCTCCCAAGTACTGGGATTACAAGCATGCTGGGATTACAAGCATGCGCCACCACACTGGGTTTTTAAAGGGACTTAGAATCCAGGAGGGGGGAAGTTGACAAAGGGGAGACAGGATGCGGGTTGTTCCTGCCACGTTATTAGGGGACTCGACAAGAACCCCTCCTGGCCCAGAAGGCCCTGGGCAGGCAGGAGGTGGTGCCCCAGGGGGATTGTGATGCAGAGGTTAGGGCCCTGAGGGGCACTGTGAGATGACCAGGAGACTGACATACTGAAATGACAAGGAGAAAATTCTAGGCAGCAGAGCAGGGGGAAGCAAAGTCCTTCTGGTGAGAAATGGTGACTACAGGTTTAGCGGTGGGATTAACAGAAGCTCCGTAGGGAGGGTGGAGCAGTTGCCATTAAGAGAATTGAAGGTCTCCCTGTAGGAAGCCCTGGACAGGACAGGCATCAGCTGTGCTGTAGGAAGGCCCAGGTCATGGAGAGGAGGAAAGGGTAGGAGACTGCAGGGACTGAGGCCGGGAGACTTGGAAGACCCACACAAGGCAGGCAAGAGAGAGCCAGGTGTGGTGGTGCACACCTGTAATCCCAGTACTTGGGAGGCTGAGACAGGAGGATCCAGGTTCAAGGATAGCCTCAGCAAGTAGTGAGACTCTCATGAATCTAGTGAGACCCTGTTTCAAAATAAGAATAAAATAGGGCTGGGGGTTTAGATCAGAGGTAGAATGCCCCTGGGTTCAACCCCAGAGAGAGAGCTAGGTGTTGTAGTGCACACCTGTAATCCCAGTATTTGGGAGGCTGAGACAGGAGGATCATAGGTTCGAGGATAGCCTCAGAAAGTAGTGAGACTCTCATCAACCTAGCAAGACCCTGTTTCAAGATAAAAATAAAGCCGGGCGTGGTGGCACCTGCTTGTAATCCCAGTACTTGGGAGGCTGAGACAGGAGGATCGCAGGTTCGTGGCCAGCCTCAGCTACTTTTTGTGTGTGTGTGTGTGGTACTAGGGATTGAACCCAGGGGCATTCTACCTCCGAGCTACACCCCCAGCCCTATTTTTTCTTTATTTTGAAACCAGGGTCTCACTAAGTTGTGGAGGGCCTAAGTAGCTGAGGCTGGCCGTGAACCCGGATCCTCTGGTCTCAGCCTCCCAAATACTGATTACAAGCGTGCGCCACCACACCTGGCCTATTTTTCGTTTTGAAACAGGGTCTCACTGAGAGCCTCACCAAGTTGCTGAAGCTGGCCATGAACCTGTGATCCTGTTGTAGCCTCCCAAGTACTGGGATTACAAGTGTGCACCACCATGCTCAGTTTATTTTTATTCTGAAATACGGTCTCACTAAATTGCGGAGGGCCTCACTAAATTGTTGAGGCTGGCTGTGAACCTGCAACCCTCCTGTCTCAGCCTCCCAAGTACTGGGATTACAGGAGTACAAGACAGCACCTGACCATCAGTCGCTTTTCTCCTGGTGGATGAAGGAGGCTCAGAGGTAATGCTGACATGAGGACACAGAGTGACTGGGCTGAACAGGTCTTGTAGGCACTGGGGTGGGGGGGGACTGAACTTACCTGTATTGTGTCCACAGGTTTACTTTGCATTCACCGTCCTTTTTTTTTTTTCAGTACTGTGGACTAAACCCAAGGGTGTTCTACCACTGAGCTACATCCTCAGCTTTTTTTTTTATTTTGAGACAGGGCCTTAAGTTGCCTGTACTGGCCTTGAATTTACAATCCTCCTGACTTGGCCTCCCAAGTACTGGGATTACAGGTGTGGACCACCACACTAGCTCGATGTTCTTCTCTGTCAATTTTTTTTTTTTTTTTTGCAGTACCGGGGATTGAACCCAGGGGCGTTCTACCTCCGTGCTACACCCCCGGCCCTATTTTTTATACTTTATTTTGAAACCGGGTCTCACAAAGTTGAGGAGGGCCTAAGTAGAGAGAGAGAGAGAGAGACGGAGACAGAGAGAGAGAGAGAGAGAGAGAGAGAGAGAGAGCTGAGGCTGGCTGCGAACTCAGATCCTCTGGTCTCCGCCTCCCAAAGTACTGGCCCGGCTCTTCTCTGTCAATTTTTAAAACTTTAAAGTTGGGTGTGGTGGCACATGTCTGTAATCCCAGTACTAGGGAGGCTGAGACAGGAGGATTGCAGGTCCGAGGCCAGCCTTAGCAATTCAGCAAGACCATGTCTCCAAATAAAAAATAAAAAAAGGGTTAGGGGTTTAGCTCAGAGGTAGAACACTCCTGGGGTTCAATCCTCAGTACCAAACAAATAAACACACACATGCCAAAAAAAACTCCCCAAAACTTTATTTATTTATTTATTTATTTTGCTGTACTGGGGATGGAACCCAGGGACATTCTACTATGAGCTACACCCCCAGCCCTATTTTTTATTCTTTAGTTTGAAACAGGGTCTCACTAAGTTGCAAAAGCCTCACTAAGTAGCTGAGGCTGGCCACAAACCTGGATCCTCCTGTCTTAGCCTCCCAAGTACTGGGATTACAAGCGTGTGCCACCACGCCTGGCTCAAAAAACTTTAATACTAAATCTCAGATGTTAAAATACTTTTAACATGAGCCGGGCGTGGTGGCGCACTCTTGTAATCCCAGTACTTTGGGAGGGGGAGACCGGAGGATCGGGGTTCGCGGCCAGCCTCAGCTCTCTCTCTCTCTACCTAGTGAGGCCCTCCGCAACTTCGTGAGACCCGGTTTCAAAATAAAGTATAAAAAATAGGGCCAGGGGTGTAGCGCGGAGGTAGAACGCCCCTGGGTTCAATCCCCAGTACCGCAAAAAAAAAAACTTTTAAAATAAAATACTCTTAACAGTTGCAAGAAAGATTGTACAAGACTGTTCTGGTAAGATTGTGTTTTAATTGCTTATGACACAGATACATCACATAATGGCTCAAAATTAAAAGACTGGCAGATCTTAAAGAAAGACAGCTGAAAATGAGTTTGTGAACCCTTCATTTTAAGTGAGCTTCTGGCGGACTAGTCAGGGTTGAACTGTCTCAGATCGTGTCTTCCACAGTAGAATCCTTCACCTTGGCATTCACTGGTGTGGTTCAACTAAAAGGGTCGGAGCCACTCCCGGGGCAGGCAGCCAGCAGTCTCCCAGAGGGAACGCTCACTTTCTCTGCACCGTGGTGAAGGCGGGCATCTGGATGGGCTGGATCGGGTGGACGGGCTGGAACACGGGCTTCTTCCTCGTTTCGGAGTGTCCTTTCATCGCGGGCAGCAGCTGGTTCCTCTTGATGATCTGTAAGGCCAGTTGGGTATTCCCTGCAAGAACACCTCCGTGAGAAAGCACGTCATGCGGCGAGGGCAAGAACCATCTAGAGGCCGGGCGTGGTGGCGTACGCCTGTAATCCCAGTACTTGGGAGGTGGAGACCGGAGGATCCAGGTTCGTGGCCAGCCTCAGAACCATCCAGAAAGCATGTCACAGGCCGAGGGCAAGGACCATCCAGAAAGCACATCATAGGGCAAGGGCAAGGACCATCCAGAAAGCACATCACAGGGCGAGGGCAAGGACCATCCAGAAAGCACGTCATAGGGCAAGGGCAAGGACCATCTAGAAAGCATGTCACGCGGCGAGGGCAAGGACCATCCAGAAAGCACGTCACAGGGCGAGGGCAAGGACCATCCAGAAAGCACATCACAGGGCAAGGGCAAGGACCATCCAGAAAGCACGACACGCGGCGAGGGCAAGAAACATCTAGAGGCCGGGCGTGGTGGCGCACGCCTGTAATCCCAGTACTTGGGAGGTGGAGACCGGAGGATCCAGGTTCGTGGCCAGACTCAGAGCCATCCAGAAAGCATGTCACAGGGCGAGGGCAAGGACCATCCAGAAAGCACGTCATAGGGCGAGGGCAAGGACCATCTAGAAAGCACGTCACGCGGCGAGGGCAAGGACCATCTAGAAAGCACGACACAGGGCGAGGGCAAGGACCATCTAGAAAGCACGTCACGCGGCGAGGACAAGGACCATCCAGAAAGCATGTCATAGGGCAAGGGCAAGGACCATCTAGAAAGCACGTCACAGGGCGAGGGAAGGACCATCCAGAAAGCACGACACAGGGCAAGGGCAAGGACCATCCAGAAAGCGTGTCACAGAGCGAGGGCAAGGACCATCTAGAAAGCATGTCACAGGGCAAGGGCAAGGACCATCCAGAAAGCACGTCACAGGGCAAGGGCAAGGACCATCCAGAAAGCGTGTCACAGGGCGAGGGCAAGGACCATCTAGAAAGCATGTCACAGGGCAAGGGCAAGGACCATCCAGAAAGCACAACACAGGGCAAGGGCAAGGACCATCCAGAAGAGTCAGGGCTGCAGCCTAGTTGGGCAGTGCAATCACAGGGCTCCTCCAGCCCTTCCCTTGAATTCTGATTTAAGTAATGTAGGGTGTGGCCTGGGCAACAGGACATTTTGTGGGGGTGCAGGGGATTGAACCCAGGGCCACGTGCATATTAGGCATAAGGCTCTACCACTAAACCTTCCAGCCCGGCAATGACTTTTTTCTTTTTTGGCAGGACTGGGGATTGAACTCCAGACCTCGCACATGCTAAGCAAGCACTCTACCACTGAGCTACCTCCCCAGCCCTTTTTATTTATTTATTTTTTTGCGGTACCGGGGATTGAACCCAGGGGCATTCTACCTCCAAGCTACATCCCCGGCCCTATTTTTTATACTTTATTTTGAAACCGGGTCTCACAAAGTTGCGGAGGGCCTCACTAAGTAGCTGAGGCTGGCCACAAACCCGGATCCTCCTGTCTCCGCCTCCCAGGTACTGGGATTACAAGCGTGTGCCACCACGCCTGGCCCCAGCCCTTTTTATTTTGAGACAAGGTCTTCCTAAATTACTCAAGCTGGCCTCAAAATAATAATAATTATAATAATAATAATTAATAATCCCTAGACACACACACACACGAAGAAAAAGAGGAGCCTTGTGGGGGTTCTTACCATCAATGAGGAGGTATGACTTAGAATTATTTCTTTTTTTTTGCGGAAATGGGGATAGAACCCAGGGGAATTCTACCTCTGAGCTCCACCCCCAGCCCTATTTTTTATTCTTTATTTTGAAACAGGGCCTCACTAAGCTGCTGAGGCTGGCTACGAACCTGGATCCTCCTGTCTCAGCCTCCCAAGTACTGGGATTACAAGTGTGCGCCACCACGCCCAGCTAGAACTCACTATTTCTGCTCCTTCTATTTCTCTCATTCACATCTCTTTTCTACCTCATGCCATTTTGTATATAGGGCCCTCAGCCTTTCTTATGGTAAACCACATCCTAGAAGTCATGTACACCTCAGATGCACGACTTTGATTTATGTTTCAATAAATAATTCCTAGCAAGAACTGGTTTACTGTAAAATGCATTAATGACGTGTTCAAAATGCTACAGTGTACAACTCAAAGCACCCAGCATTCTGACTCAAGCTCTCAGTTAAGAGTCATTTAGCAGCCGGGCGTGGTGGCGCACGCTTGTAATCCCAGTACTTGGGAGGCTGAGACCAGAGGATCCGGGTTCGCGCCAGCCTCAGCTACTTAGTGAGGCCCTCCACAGCTTCGTTAGACCCAGTTTCAAAATAAAGTATAAAAAATAGGGCCGGGGGTGTAGCTTGGAGGTAGAATGCCCCTGGGTTCAATCCCGGGTACCATAAAAATAAAAAAATAAAAAAAAGAGTCATTTAGCTGTCTAAGAGAAAGGTAATTAGTAGGGATTTATGATAAAACTGTCAAGCTGGGTGTGGTGGCACATCCTGTAATTTGGGAGGCTGAGACAGGAGGATTGCAGGTTCAAGGCCAGCCTCAGCAACTTAGTGAGCCCATTTCAAAATAAGAAATAAAGCTGGGGGTGTAGTTTGGGAGTAGAATGCCCCTGGGTTCAATCCTCAGTACCACAAAAGCAAAACAAAACCAAAAAAAAAGTCCTCAAAACAAAAACTGTCAGAAGTTATGATTCTGCATTTTCACAGATACAAGGAAACATACTTAATTTGAAGCAGGAATGTGCAAGATACCAAAACTCCCCAACTACATTTTTTTGGTGTGTGGTGCTAGGGATCAAACCCAGGTCCTCACACCTGAGAGGCAAGCACTCTACCACTAAGTGCACCCAGCTCTAAAGGACATTTGCTTTTCTTTTTCTTTTTCTTTTTTTGTACTGGGGATTGAACTCAGGGCATTCTACCTCCGGGCTACACAGCCAGTCATTTTTTTTGTGTGTGTGGCACCAGGAACTGAACTCGGGCAATCTACCTCTGAGCTACACCCCAGCCCTATTTTTTATCCTTTATTTTGAAACCGGGTCTCACGAAGTTGCAAAGGGCCTCACTAAGTAGCTGAGGCTGGCCGCGAACCCCGATGCTCCGGTCTCAGCCTCCCAAGTACTGGGATTACAAGTGTGCGCCACCACGCCCAGCTCTCATTCTTTATTCTGAAACAGGGTCTCACTAAGTTGCAAGGGCCTCACTAAGATGCTGAGGCTGGCCGCGAAGGTGCGAACCTCCTGTCTCAGCCTCCCAAGTACTGGAATTACATGTGTGTGCCACCAAGCCCGGCTTATTTATTTATTTATTTTTTTGCAGTACCGGGGATTGAACCCAGGGACGTTCTACCTCCTAGCTACACCCCCAGCCCTATTTTTTACCCTTTATTTTGAAACCGGGTCTCACGAAGTTGCAGAGGGCCTCACTAATTAGCTGAGGCTGGCCACGAACCCGGATCCTCCGGTCTCCGCCTCCCAAGTACTGGGATTACAAGCGTGCGCCACCACGCCTGGCTCCGGCTTAATTTTTTGTTTTTGAAACAGGGTCTTGCTAGGTTGCTGAGACTGGTCTAAAACTTGTGATCCTCCTGTCTCAGCTTCCCAAGTACTGGGATTACAGGTGTGCACCACCACGCCCAGCAAGTTTTTATTCATTTATTTATTTTTTTTACAGTACTGGGGATTGAACCCAGGGGCTTCTACCTCCGAACTACACCCTCAGCCCTATTTTTTATTCTTTATTTTGAAACAGGGTCTCACTGAGTTGCGGAGGTCTCACTAAGTAGCTGAGGCTGGCCGCGAACCTGGATCCTCCGGTCTCAGCCTCCCAAGTACTGGGATTATAAGCATGCGCCACCACACCTGGCAAGTTTTTACTTTTAATAGAAATAGCAGACAAGGCCGGGCATGGTGGCGCACGCTTGTAATCCCAGTACTTTGGGAGGCGGAGACCGGAGGATCCGGGTTCGCGGCCAGCCTCAGCTCGCTCTCTCTTCTCTCTCTCTCTCTCTCTCTCTCTCTCTCTCTCTCTCCTTAGTGAGGCACTCTGCAACTTCGTGAGACCCGGTTTCAAAATAAAGTATAAAAAATAGGGCCAGGGTGTAGCGCGGAGGTAGAACGCCCCTGCGTTCTATTTCCGGTACCGCAAAAAAAAAAAAAAAAAAAAGCAGACAAGGAAAATCTTGGGCTCTCTGAAGGCAAGCATGCCATCCTAACTAGAGAAAGTGACTCACCATTCTGCAATTCCAGGTAGACCGCCAGCAAGATGGCCTCGGGGGGCACCTCTTTAGGGTGGATCATCGAAGCCGCCTTAGTGCAAACAGAAAGACATCCATGAAACCAACGGCCTTCCAAGTGCTGGAATTACAGGCGTGTGCCACCACGCCCGGCTCACATAATTTTTTTGTGCGTGTGTGTGTGGTTCTTGGGATTGAACCCATTGCAGTGTTTTACCTTTGAGCTATACCCCAAGCCATACTTAGTTTTTGTTTTGAAACAGGGTCTCGCTAAATTGCTGAGGTCGGTCTTGAACCTGCGATCCTCTTGTCTCAGCCTCCCCAAGTACTGAGATTATAGGCACACCACCACGCCTGGCTATTTTGTGGATATTAAAATTTTTTTCCCCTCCCAGTGGCTAGTAAACACAGGTCAGGTGCTGTTCTTTGCACTGACCACAGTCTGCAGTTTTTCCAAAATACAAGAATGCAAGGCAACAACGTCATGAGTCCTGATGGCATTTTCCTTCTTAGCACTTCAGAATGGCTAGTGGTGACCGGGCGTGGTGGCGCATGCTTGTAATCCCAGGACTTGGGAGGCTGAGACAGGAGGATCGCAGGTTCGCAGCCAGCCTCAACTACTTAGTGAGGCCTTCTGCAACTTAGTGAGACCCTGTTTCAAAATAAAGGATAAAAAATGGGGCTGGGGGTGTAGCTCGGAGGTAGAATGGCCCTGGGTTCAATTCCCAGTACCGCAAAAAAAAAAAAAACAAAACAAAACCAAAACCAGAATGGCTAGTTGTGGGCAGTCCACCTGGGAAACTTGGAGCCCTTTCCAAGTCTTCACAGCATTGTTCTGCCCTCCTAGGCAGGGTGGGCCTCCCAATTAACAAAGGCCAGCCACTGGATTAACCTAAAAACCAAGGGACCAAAACAAAACCTTCTCAGACCCCGAACCAGGCCTGACCCCATCTGTCTCTCCCAGCGTGTCAGTAGCCGCTGCTACCTGCTGTACCGAACCTGAGCTGGGCTGTACTCGCTGTAACTTCAGATCAAAGCCCTATTTGCTGTAGTGATAAAATTATGTTTAAATTTTTGTGTTGCTGGGGATCCAACCCAGGGCCTTATAAATGCTAGACAAGGGCTCTACTCTCCAGCCCCAGGGGAACCTTTTTTTTGTGTGTGGTACTGGGGATTGAACCCAGAGGCATTCTTCATCTGAGCCACACCCCCAGCTCTATTTTTTATTCTTTATTTTGAAACAGGGTCTCACTAAGTTGCGGAGGGCCTCACTAAGTAGCTGAGGCTGAGGCAAACCTGTGATCCTCCTGTCTCAGCCTCCCAAGCACTGGGATTGCAGGTGTGCGCCACCACACCAGGCTTTGCAAGGGTATTTTTAAGCCTGGAAAAGTAACATTCCATTGTTTAACACACTGACCAAACTTCAGACAACAAAGCACCACCTCCAGCCCCCTCTGCCGCCCACAGGGCCCCGCACCTCCCGGCCTCACCTGGTGCAAGCACTTGCGGGCCTTGTCGTACTCGCTCCGCAGGCAGTAGGCGCTGCCCAGGTTGAAGAGCATCACTGTCCTGGCCGAGGTGACGGAGCTGGGGTAGCACTGCGGGGCCCGTTTCCCGGCTGCGGAGGAGTGTAGACATGGTGAGGAGGCTGTGCAGGCCAGTGTGCCCTAGCCCGCCCTCAAGAGCCACTCCTCAGGCCACAAACGGAGGCCACAAAACACCCAGGGACTAATGCTGTGGGATGCTGGCTGGGCAAGTCACTAAAAAATCCACAGAGCCACGCCCAGCCTCTCAAGCCCGCTCTTACTCACAGGATTCCATGGCTTCATTTTCACCCTTGTCGGAGCCTACAAAGAAACAAAAACAAATCTGAGAGACAGGGCAATGCGACCTATTTCCTAAAAAATCTAACTTTCTTTATGAAATAGAAATCAAATATAAAGTAATTCGTCACAATACGTAACTTGCATGTATTGTAGATTCTATTAAAATATGTCAGAATGCTACCACCCACCACCACGCCCTGCTGAGAGCTAACCTTGAATAAAAGAAATGGGACATAATTTTACCTACTCAAAAACTGAACCATGATTTAAAATGAACATTTGTTTGTTTATTTATTTACGTTACTAGGAGTTGAACCCAGAGGCACTCTACCTCCAAGCTACACTTCCAGCCCAATTTTATTTCTTATTTGGAAACAGGGTCTCCCTAAGTTGCTGAGGGAGGCCTGGAACCTGGAATCCTCCTGTCTCAGCCTCCCAAGTACTGGGATTACAAGTGCGAGCCACCACACCTGGCTTAAAATTCACTTTTGAATGCAATGGGGATTATAGGCTTGTGCCATTGTGCTTGGCAAGCGCCCCCCCCGCCCCCCCGCAAGAACCTGTTGTTGCCAGAAAGGAAGGAAGGGAAGGGAGGGAGGAAGGGAGGGAAAGAGAGGCAAGAAGAGAAAAAAAAAATCCTAACATCAGTCTTTCAAAGGTGAGAATTTAGCCTGGTGTGGTGGCACATACCTGTAATCCCAGTAGTTGGGAGGCTGAGACAGGAGGATCACAGGTTCAAGGACAGCCTCAGCAAGTAGTGAGACTCTCATCATAGCAGACTGTGTTTCAAAAAAGAAATAAAATAGGGCTAGGGGTATAGCTCAGAGGTAGAATGCCCCTGTGTATTCTTCCCTAGTACCACCTAGTACTATCCAATCCCTAGTACCACCCCCCCAAAAAAGTGAGAATTTAGCAAGGCATGGTAGCACGTGCCTATAATCCCAGTACTTGGGAGGCCGAGACAGGAGGATTGCAGGTTTGCAGCCAGACTCAGGAATTTAGTGAGGCCCTGTGTAACTTAAAACCTGTTTCAAAATAAAAATAAAAAAATAGTGCTGGAGGCATAGCTCAGAGGTAGCAAGCCCCTGGGTTCAATCCCCAGTACCAAAAAAAAAAAAAGTGAGAATTTAGATGGGATGATAATCAACTTCTAGGTTTATTTAGCAAACAATTACTACAAAGTACAGCTCAACGTGTGGAAAGCCAGCCTGAAATTTCCTTCCCTTTACAACCGTGCCCTTAAGTTTCCACACATCCTGAATGACAGCAGGAAGGAAGCGGAAACAGCGGCCAGTGCCGACCAGACGCGTCCCCATTAACCTTGGTCCTGCTCGTTTGAAGAGATCCCTAAGGAGACATCAGTGACGTTCTCGGGGTTCAAGTGAGCGATGGCGTCAGATATTCTGTCGAGAGAGATGAGGGCTTCCGCAGCATACAAATGGCCCAAGAACCTGAAACCAAAGGCAGATTCCAAACTGAAGAGCAGCTCTGCCACAACAGCCAATATAGAATACAGAGAGAGCACGAGCGAGCGCGCTGAGGCTGGCCGCGAACCCGGATCCTTTGGTCTCAGCCTCCCAAAGTACTGGAATTACAAGCGTGCGCCACCACGCCCGGCTATTTTTTATTCTTTATTTTCTCTCTCTTTTTTTTTGCGGTACTGGGGATTGAACCCAGGGGCATTCTACCTCTGAGCTCCACCCCCAGCCCTATTTTTTATTCTTTATTTTGAAACAGGGTCTCACTGAGTTACGGAGGCCTCACTAAGTAGCTGAGGCTGGCCGCGAACCTGGATCCTCCGGTCTCAGCCTCCCAAGTACTGGGATTACAAGTGTGCGCCACCATGCCCGGCTTATTCTTTATTTTGAAACAGGGTCTCACTAAGTTGTGGAGGGCCTCACTAAGTAGCTGAGGCTGGCTGCGAACCTGCAATCCTACTGTCTCAGCCTCCCAAGTACTGGGATTACAAGCGTGTGCCACCATGCCTAGCTTGGAAAAATATTTTAAAATTCTCAGTTATGTCTTCACTTTTTTTTTTTTTTGGTGGTACTAGGAATTGAGCCCAGAGGCATTCTACCTCCAAGCTACACCACGAGTCCTTTTTGTTTGTTTTGAAACCGTCTTGCTAGGTTGCTGAGAGTCTGCAAAATTGCTGAGCCTGGTCTTGAACCTGAAATCTTCCTTTTTTAGCCTCCCAAATACTGGGATTACAGGTGTGCGCCACTGTGCCCAACTTCAGTTATCTATTTTTTTTTTTTTTTGGCAGTACTGGGAATTGAACCCAGGGGCATTCTACCTCCAAGCTACACCCCCAGCCCTATTTTTTATTCTTTATTTTGATGCAGAATCTCGTTAAGTTGCGGAGGGCCTCACTAAGTAGCTGAGGCTGGCCACTGGATCCTCCTGTCTCAGCTTCCCAAGTACTGGGATTACAAGCATGCGCCAACACACCCGGCTCTTCAGTTATCTATTTAAATTGCATGCCTCAAACCAGGTGTGCAAACCGGGCGTGGTGGCACATGCTTGTCATCCCAGTACTTGGGAGGCTGAGACAGGAGGATCGGGTTTGCAGCCAGCCTCAGCTACCTAATGAGGCCCTCCGTAACTTAGTGAGACTCTGTTTCAAAATAAAGAATAAAATATAGGAAGCCGGGCATGGTGGCGCACACTTGTAATCCCAGTACTTTGGGAGGCTGAGACTGGAGGATCAGGGTTCGCGGCCAGCCTCAGCTCTCTCTCTCTCTCTTTCTCTTTCTCCCTCTCTCTCTCTCTACCTAGTGAGGCCCTCCACAACTTCGTGAGACCCAGTTTCAAAATAAAGTATAAAAAAATAGGGCCGGGAGTGTAGCTCGGAAGTAGAATGCTCCTGGGTTCAATGCCCAGTACGGCAAAAAAAAAAAAAAAAAAAAAAA
>PVJS01052153.1:0-12500 GCA_004027185.1 Glis glis
TTTATACTTTATTTTGAAACCAGGTCTCACGAAGTTGTGGAGGGCCTCACTAAGGAGAGAGAGAGAGAGAGAGAGAGAGAGCTGAGGCTGGCCGCGAACCCGGATCCTCCGGTCTCCGCCTCCCAAAGTACTGGGATTACAAGTGTGCGACACCACGCCTGGCCTGATTTTATTTTGAAACAGTGTCTCACTAGGTTGATGAGAGTCTCACTACTTGCTGAAGCTGTACTCGAACCTGCGATTCTTCTGTCTCAGACTCCCAAATACTGGGATTACAAGCGTGTGCCACCACGCCTGGCTTTAAATGTGTTTTCATATATGTAAGGAACAGTTTAAAATTACTTTCTTTTGAATGTTAACTAAAAATAAATTACTAAAAGTTAAATTATAATTAATATGCAATTCTATATATATAAGGCTAAAATTTTTTTAGGTTGTGTTTTGATAAACAACTATAAAAAACAAAATATTTTATCTTACCTAAAAAAGGTAATTTATCTAAATTAAAATATACTATAAGGAATGTTTTAAATATAAAAAACCCAAAAGATACAAGGAGATATTTATAAAGGTATTTTAATAAAAAAGGTTAAAAGAGCCGGGTGTGGTGGCACACACTTGTAATCCCAGTACTTGGGAGGCGGATACGGGAGGATCCGGGTTCGCGGCCAGCCTCAACGACTTAGTGAGGCCCTCCGCAACTTCATGAGACCCGGTTTCAAAATAAAGGTAAAAAATAGGGCTGGGGGTGTAGCTCGGATGTAGAACGCCCCTGGGTTCAACCCCCATACCACACACACACACACACACACAAAAAGGTTAAAAGAAAGAGGAAAATGCTTTTATATGGAAAGGGATTTGTATGGCAATATTTTTGTTCTTTTTTTTGTGGGTGTGGTACTGGAGATTGAACCTAGAGGCATTCTACTTTCAAGTAACACCCCCAGCCCAATTTTATTTCTTTTTTTTTTTTTTTACAGTACTGTGGATTGAACCCAGGGGCATTCTACCTCCGAGCTACACCCCCAGCCCTATTTTTTATTCTTTATTTTGAAGCAGGGTCTCACTAAGTTGCGGAGGGCCTCACTAAGTAGCTGAGGGCTGGCTGCGAACCTGGATCCTCCGGTCTCAGCCTCTCAAGTACTAAGAGTATAAGTATGCTTCACCATGCTCAGTTTATTTCTTATTTTGAAACAGGGTCTTGCTAGGTTGATGAGAATCTCACTACTTGCTGAGGCTGTCCTTGAACCTGTGATCCTCCTGTCTCAGCCTTCCGAGTACTGGGATTACAAGTGTGCGCCACCATGCCTGGCTCAAATATTTTTGTTCTTTTTTTTTTTTGCGGTACCGGGGATTGAACGCAGGGGCGTTCTACCTCCGCGCTACGCCCCCGGCCCTATTTTTTTATGCTTTATTTTTGAAACCGGGTCTCACGAAGTTGCAGAGGGCCTCACTAGGTAGAGAGAGAGAGAGAGAGAGAGAGAGAGAGAGAGAGAGGAGAGAGGAGAGATAAATCACGCGCGCCCGCGCATGCGCGCTGAGGTTGGCCGTGAACTCGGAACCTCCGGTCTCCGCCTCCCAAAGTACTGGGATTACAAGCGTGCGCCACCACGCCCGGCTTATTTTTGTTCTAAATGACTAAAATATCCAATAAGAAAAAACAAAGATGAAAACAAAATTCAGAGGGTTAAGTAATTCACAGAGGGTTTGAAAGAGTTGCAAATGATTTGTAAGGGATAAGATGTATAAAAAATTTTATATATACAATAAGGTTGGTTATAATTAAAAGAAATTATTTAAAGAGTTTTCTAAGAATCACATTTAATACTTTGATTCTCTGTTTAAAACAGTTAGGTTTTCTTAAGATATTGATCTGTTCTTGGTAAAATTTTACAAAAAGCAATAAAATTTTTTTTCTTCACATTTTATTAAGGCAATTTGCAGTATTTTCTTAAAACAATAGGGTTTCTCTTTTGTTCTACGTAACAATCTACTAAGAACCAGCTTAAACAAAGGTTTTACATCTTTATCAAGATAATTTCTTGGTTAGACCTTTGGTCACTATATCTTAGCAGGGGCAGGGTTTGAATGTCTGTGTTTTACAGCCTGTTATAATGTTACAGGTTGGGAGATTCTGTTACAGCGTGAGAGATCCTAAAGTTATTTCAAAGTACCTCAATCCTTGCCTATCTGCTTAGTAAACATTCAAACAAAAAGCACAAATGGGAAATACAAGAGATTTATTAAAAATAATGGTACAATATAAAACAATGCCATAAAGACAGGGGAAAGGGTCACATTCCAGGAAAAAAAAATCTAAAATGGGCCATTCCTGAAAATAAAAAGGTGGCCTAGGGCAATGGAAAAGGAAAAGCAGCAATGAGTGTTCCAAGTGTTGGGACTTACAGTCCCTTTAGACAACTTCTTTATATACATTACATTTGGGAAATTGATTGCCCTTTCCATGTTACAGTTTAGTGACCCTGAGCTCTTTCTCTGTCCCTTTTCCATCTACAGGTAAAATTTCCAGTCTGTTCCAGCTGACCCCATCTGCTAATGTCTAGCTAGCTACCTAGCAGAGATAAATAAACAACTATTACTTTGGGTTGCTATATACTTGACATCCTATATATCTATGACTATAGATGTAAATACATCAGAGGGCTAGATATATTGTACATCTGAAGTTTATCTAAATGTTTCATAAAAGCTTATAAGGTTAAATATATGCATTTTATATACATACAAAGTAACCAATAAGTCATCTCTTTATACAATGTGCATTATATCTGGTGTTTAATACCATTCAAAAATCCCTGGCTTACATCTGTTTGCATTTTTTTTTGGTGGTACTGGGGATTGAACCCAGGGGCATTCTACCTCCGAGCTACACCCCCAGCCCTATTTTTTGTTCTTTATTTTGAAACAGGGTCTCACTAAGTTGCGGAGGCCTCACTAAGTAGCTGAGGCTGGCCGCAAACCCGGATCCTCTGGTCTCAGCCTCCCAAGTACTGGAATTACAAGCGTGCGCCACCATGCCCGGCCATCTGTTTGCTTTGGCTAAATAAATATTTTATTATTGTATAAAAAATACAATTATCCATCAGCTAATAATCCTGTTTCTTTTTTGTTTTTCAGATCTGGGGACTGAACACAGGGGCATTCTACCTCCGAGCTACACCCCCAGCCCTATTTTTTACTCTTTATTTTGAAACAGGGTCTCACTAAGTTGCAGAGGGCCTCACTAAGTAGCTGAGGCTGGCCACAAACCTGCGATCCTCCTGTCTCAGCCTCCCAAGTACTGGGAATACAAGTGTGCGCCACCACGCCCGGCTTTAATAATCCTGTTTCTAATCAGTAGCGCTGTTCTCTAAACTTTTAAAAACTCTAGAGCTATTCTTTAATGTTTTTCTCAATGTTGTTAACCTACATAAAGCCTTAATTATAGTTATCTTACTAACCAGTAAATTCTAAGTTTCACTCCAGTAATAAGGATTACTAATATAAATACAACTGTACCAGGGCGTGGTGGCGCATGCTTGTAATCCTAGTACTTGGGAGGCTGAGACAAGAGGATTGCAGGCGGCCAGCCTCAGCTACTTAGTGAGGCCCTGCACAACTTAGTGAGACCCTGTTTCAAAATAAAGAATAAAAAATAGGGCTGGGGGTGTACCGCAAAAACAAAAAACATAAAAACTATAATATTACTTATTACTTCTTTATAAGTTAAATATATTTATATTTCGTAAATGTCTCTAAAATAAAAAACTTAAAAATACAGTTTACCAAACTGATGTCCTCTAAACAAAAATCTAATAGTTTTATTTTATATTTTCCTTGTATATTTTTATAATTGTTGTCTATTAACATTACAAATATACAACTTCTAAGAAAATAACCTAAACAATGCTTTAATAGCCCTTACATAGAAACAAACTATATTATTAACTCTAATTAAAAAATCAATTCTAAAATAAAAGGGAGACTAGTTATGCTTCCCCCAAGGATTATCTTTTTTTTTTTTTTTTGCAGTACTGGGGATTGAACCCAGGGGCATTTCACCTCCGAGCTACACCCCCAGCCCTATTTTTTATTCTTTATTTTTTTGAAACAGGGTTTCACTAAGTTGTGGAGGGACTCACTAAGTAGCTGAGGCTGGCCACGAACCTGCAATCCTCCTGTCTCAGCCTCCCAAGTACTGGGATTACAAGTGTGTGCCACTACGCCTGGGTTTGGATTCTTTATCTTTAACCCTTACTACTCTTAATTTTTTTTCAAATTGGTGATGATTCTCTTACAGTGTCTCAGAGGCATGTAATGGAAACTCATTCACTGACTCAACCTGTTCCTTAGGTCTTCTGGAAGGATCCCGTGGATGGGAAATAGAAAAGTTCCCCTACATTAATGACTCTTGGCAGCGGATATGCTTGTGTAAAAAATAATGATGTTTGTGTTTGGATTCCAGGTAGAAATGACAGACCATATCAAAAGGGAACTCAAGAGATGAACAAAGGAATAAAAAGGCTGAAGTTAACCTCCTGGGGGGCGGTGGCAGTCACTCGAGCATGGATTGTGGAACAACTGCAGGCCTTACAATGGTCATTTGCAATGTCATTATAATATTACTGATTATTGTGTAACAAAAGTGCCTTACAAAGATAATGATACAAAATGGTTTCCTGTTAAAAATTATTTACTAGAAGCCAAGCATGGTGGCACATGCTTGTAATCCCAGTACTTGGGAGGCTGAGACATGAGGATTGCAGGTTCAAGGACAGCCTCAGCAACCTGGGAGACTCTCAGCAACCTAGAGAAACCCTGTTTCAAAACAAAAAATAAGCTGGGCGTGGTGGCTTGTAATCCCAGTACCTTGGAGGCTGAGACAGGAGGATCGCAGGTTTGCGGCCAGCCTCAGGTACTTAGGCCCTCCGCAACTTAGTGAGACCCTGCTTAAAAATAAAGAATAAAGCCGGGTGTGGTGGCGTGTGCTTGTAATCCCAGTACTTGGGAGGCTGAGACCGAAGGATCCAGGTTTGTGGCCAGCCTCAGCTACTTAGTGAGGCCCTCCGCAACTTAGCAAGACCCTGTTTCAAAATAAAGAATAAAAAAACAGGGCTGGGGGTGTAGCTCGGAGGTAGAATGCCCCTGGGTTCAATCCCTGGTACTGCAAAAAAAAAAAATTAAAAAATATTCTATACTGTTGAATGAAATTAAAATTCCCCAAAGCAAGGAGTCAATTTCAATGTATATCTTGACAATCAAGTACTAAAAAAAGTTATGAGTACTATTTATCATCCAATAAAGCAAACTGGATTCACAGATCACTTTGTCTACTTGGAGTAGAGCAATGAACACTAGTAAACAACCATTTTATCCAATTTAAGTAGAATACTTTTCTTTATTGAGTCATTGGCCAATCTCTCTTGCACTTAAAAGTGGATTAAAATGTGTAAGCATGTGGTTAATTACCTGAAAACAGCAACAACAACAACAACAACAACAAAACCCAACTTCTCAAGTATAATACTTTACACTGCTGTTAAAGTTTGGCTGTACTCCTCACTATTCTTTATGAATAAATGCTTCGGCATCAGGATTTTTAAAAAGTTGCAGAAATAGTATAAGGATCATATTCATGTTCTTCCTCCTGTAAAAGGATCTAGAGTTGACCAACAGCCTAGTCAGACATATTTAAGGTTCAGTAAAATTTCTGAGCAAAGATAAAGTTTTGGAAAAGACTGATTAATCCAAAGAACTAAACTAAACCAAGGAAATTCAGTCTCTTGATGATAGAGGTTGGTGGGAGCAGTTCAGACGCTGGGTGTATACTGGCTTATGTGAGTTGACTGTACATTTCTCTTTCCAACTCAGCATTCAGCGCCCTTGCCCTGGTCCAGGGCGAGTCATGGTGGGAGTATTTGCTCTATGGAAATTGGAAAATACAACAAACCAGGGCGTGGCTTGTTATGAGTTGGTTGTTAAATATACACCAGTAAACCACTGTTTGGGTCTCATCTTTTTTTATTTTATTTTATTATTATTATTTTTTTTTGCGGTACTGGGGATTGAACCCAGGGGCATTCTGCCTCTGAGCTACACCCCCAGCCCTATTTTTTATTCTTTATTTTGAAACAGGGTCTCGCTAAGTTGCGGAGGGCCTCACTAAGTAGCTGAGGCTGGCCGTGAACCCGGATCCTTTGGTCTCAGTCTCCCAAGTACTGGAATTACAAGTGTGTGCCACCATGCCCGACTTGGGTTTCATATTACTCTGCAATCTTTTTTTTTTATACTAGGGCTTGAACCCAGGGGTGTTCTACCTCTGAGCTAGCTAGCCCCCAGTCCTATTTTATTTTTATTTATTTACTTATTTTTGTGGTACTGGGGATTGAACCCAGGAACATTCTACCTCCAAATTACATCCCCAGTCCTATTTTATTTTTATTTTGAAACAGGGTTTTGCTAGGTTGATGAGAGTCTCACTACTTGCTGACGCTGTCCTCGAACCTGTGATCCTCCTGTCTCAGCCTCCAACGTTCTGGGATTAAAGGTGTGAGCCCCCATGCCTGGCTATTACTCGGTCTTTAAATTGCAATATCTGTGAAAAAGTAAAGTAACATTCCCCACCCGTCACCCTTCACTTCTCCCAAATGAGTTCATATGGAAATTCTTGAAGAAGTGCCTATGATGAGAAGAGAAACTTCTAGTCACTCCTTTTTCCCCCCTTATTTTGTGGTACTATGGATTGAACTTAGGGGCACTCTACCTCTGAGCTGTTTCTCCAGCTCTTTTTATTTTTGTTTTGAAACGGTCTCACTAGGTTGCAATCCTCCTGTCTCAGCCTCCCAAGTACTAGGATTGTAGGAGTGCGCCACCACACCCAGTTTAGACACTCTTAAGTCTGTTGTCATATCCCATTAGAGAGCACGCCTGTTGCTCTAAGAGATGCTGGGCCCATTCTTCTTGGGGATGACACATTTCCTTGTTTCTCTTTTAATATCTCTAACAAACTTCTACATTCATGGTTGGAGTTTCTGGCCACAAGGCCTAGAGAAGTTGGTTATTTCTATGCTCTTATCACTAAGATTCTTGTTGTTTTTGTGATACTGGTGATTGAACCCAGGGGCATTCTACCTCCAAGCTACATCCCAGCCCTTTTTCATTTTTGTTGTGAAACAGGGTCTCAGTAGGTTGCTGAGAGTCTCCCTAAATTGCTGAGGCTGGTCTTGAACCTGTGATCCTCCTGTCTCAGCCTCCCAAGTTCTGGGATTATAGGTGTGTGCCACCATATCTGATAGCTGTTTTAAGTGGTGACAATCAATTTTTTCTGTTTATCTTCTTTTTTTATTGAGGTTTAATTTATATACTGCAAAGTGAACAAATCTTAAACAGCTTGATGAGTTTTATCAAATACATATACTTGTATACTCTATCAAGCTAGAGTACTGTACTAATAGAACAGCCACTAGCCACATGTGGCTACTTAAATTCATTCATATTAAATAAAATTCAAAAATCCAGTTCTTGGTTGCACTAGCAACATTTCAAGTACTCAGTAGCCACATGTGGCTAATTGGCCACATGTGTCCAAATACTGAACAGAGCAGATGTAGAATGTGTCCATCAGTGCAGAAAGTTCTACTGGACAATGTTATAAATGATTCCATCATCCCAGACAGTTCTTTTATGTCTCTTCACAACCAAACTCCTCATAAAACAAAACAGAACAACCTAAAAAAGGCACCACTTGCTTTCTATCACTATACATTAGTATTGCCTGTTCTATTTTCGGGGGGGGGCACTGGGGATTGAACCCAGGGGCATTCTACCTCCGAGCTACACCCCCAGCCCTATTTTTTATTCTTTATTTTGAAACAGGGTCTCACTAAGTTGTGGAGGGCCTCATTAAGTAGCTGAGACTGGCCATGAACCTGTGACCCTCCTGTCTCAGCCTCCCAAGTACTGGGATTACAAGTGTGCACCACCATGCCCGGCTTGCCTGTTCTAAATTTGAATAAATATGCTCATACAGTATAGGTTCCTTTATATCTGGGTTCTTACCTAGGCACATTTTGTTTTCAGCATAATGTTTCTGAGACTCATTCACATTGCTCCTCATGCCAGGATTCATTTTTTTTGACCATCTGTGGTGTGCAGGAGCCTGCTCATGTTGGCTAATGTGAATTGCTTTTACACACATAAAGCTCTTTTAAAATCTAAGTGATGTCACACCTGGTTTCAGGCTACCAATGTAGTAGGAATATTTATATTATGACACAATAGCTACAAATCTAGGCCCCCCCCCGCTGAGATTTATTTGCAAAACATTTATCAATATGCCATTGATCCTGTCTCTTAAGTATCTACCATTTACAGTGATAAAAGCAGAAAGAAAGTATGTTTGCAAGCCGGGCGTGGTGGCGCACGCTTGTAATCCCAGTACTTGGGAGTCTGAGACCGGAAGATCCACGTTTGCGGCCAGCCTCAGCTACTTAGTGAGGCCTCCACAACTTCGTGAGACCCAGTTTCAATAAAGGATAAAAAATAGGGCCGGGGGTGTAGCGCAGAGGTAGAACGCCTCTGGGTTCAATCCCCAGTACCGCAAAAAAAAAAAAAAAAAAAAAAAAAAGAAAGTATGTTTGCAGCATGAAGATCTATTTGGGCAGCAAAGCCTAGCCATTATCAGTTTAAAAATCTAGCTACACAATAAAACCCACAAGTTTTTCCCCTTTGGTTTAAAATCTAGTTTAATGCGGCAATTTTCCAAACAAGAATAGAATATGCTTTCTGAATTTTTCATCTGTTTTCTTTATCTCACTCAAAAGTCTATAAAAAATATTAAAGAAAAGGAAAATGTTCCTCCTGTAATGTATGGTATGTCACTAAACAAACAGATCTTCCACAATTCAGGTTTGCCAATGCCTATTAAGAGATTAAGAAGAATGGCACAACTCTATTTAAAAAATATATCA
The DNA here is from genome assembly GCA_004027185.1 of Glis glis. Lineage (NCBI taxonomy): Eukaryota > Metazoa > Chordata > Mammalia > Rodentia > Gliridae > Glis > Glis glis. The sequence continues at coordinate 8,970 of PVJS01052153.1, forward strand.
CGACTCTGTGTCAAAACAGGCTGAAAATTGCCAGGTGTGGTGGCGCACGCTTGTAATCCCAGTAATTGGGAAGCTAAGACCGCAGGATCCGGGTTCGTGGCCAGCCTCAGCTACTTAGTGAGGCCCTCCGCAACTCAGTGAGACCCTGTTTCAAAATCCAGTACTGCAAAAGAAAAAAAAAAACCAGGGCTGGGGGGTGTAGCCCGGAGGTAGAATGCCCCTGGGTTCAATCCCCAGTACCACACACACACAAAAAAAAACCCAAAACCAAAATAAAGAATAAAAAATATGGCGAATGCCCTGGGTTCAATCCCCAGTATTGCAAAAAAAAAAAAAAAAAAAAAAAACCCTCAAAAGGCACCAGGCTAAAAATTGTTATCCAATACCATGCCAATTGCTGGCCACTTCAGAACTGGATTAGTATTTTTATTATTTTCATACTGGGGATTGAACCCAGGGACATTCTACCTCCGATCTACACCCCCAGTCCTATTTTATTTTATTTTATTTTATTTTTTGCGGTACTGGGGACTAAACACAGGGGCATTCTACCTCTGAGTACACCCCCAGCCTTATTTTTGATTCTTTATTTTGAAATAGGGTCTCAATAAATAGCTGAGGCTGGCTGCAAACCTGCGATCCTCCTGTCTCAGCCTCCCAAGTACTAGCATTACAAGCTTGCACCACCACACCTGGCTTTATTTTTTATTTTGAAACAGTGTCTCACCACTTGCTGAGGCTGTCCTGGAACTTGCAATCCTCCTGTCTCAGCCTCCCAAGTACTGGGATTACAGGTGTGAGCCACAATGTTCAGCACAGAACTGGATTATTATCCCTGGTTGGTACTTGCATTTTTCTCCCCAAGTATCGTTCTAAATGTCTTCTATTCTTTTCCTTCTTCTTTTCTTTGGGGAGGGGGTTTTTTGGGGATTAAACCCAGGGTCTCATGCATGCTAGGCAAGCACCGTACCACTGAGCTACATTCCCAGCCCTTTATAATTTTTATTTTGAGACAGGCTCTTGCTAAGTTGCCAAGTCTGGCCTTGAACTTGTGATCCTCCTGCCTCATCCTTCCTGAGTTGCTGGGACTACAGGTGTGTGCTACCAGGCCTGGCTTCAACTAACTACTAATTCTCACTCTCAGAGAAAATAAGAGTCATTAGGTGTTAGTCTTCACACTTTGCTAGAATGCTGTACTACTAATAGCTTTTCCATCAAATGACATAAGAACCAGTATCTTTGCTTCTGAGGCTGGAGAAAGATGAGAGATAACTCAATTTAGGAACACTATGTTATATATAGCTTTGGAGGATGCTATTTATACTCTATGCAAATGGAACCGCTAGACTTGGCCTCACAGACCAGAATACTATTTATTCTTCCTCAGATCTCAGATGACCCAGAAACCATATACAAACTGGCTAAGCTATCACAACTAGTATCTTGAGGCTCTTGTCCTTAACTGTGTGGGTTGTGAAATCTTGTCACTGTGCCACGCTAGTTAATTCTTGGAAAAAACAAAGTAATGCCTCTATCTATCTATCTGTCTGTCTGTCTGTCTGTCTATCTATCTATCTATACACACACACACACACACACACACACACACACACACACACACAATTTTAATGTACTGATAAGCTGTGCTAGAAGTATCCCAGAGAAAAAAGTAATAACTGCCTCACAGCCCAGATATCAATTTGTTCATCTATTTTAATAACTGATTATAGACAATAAAAGTAAATGTTCTATGTGAACTATAAAGCACAATATAAGTATTAACCATTACTTTCTATTTTACCACAGTGGCTGCTAATACAGAAGGGGAAACCCCTTATGCTCTGGTTAACTCAATAAAAGCCTAAAATTTGAGTCTTTAAGGATGAGATCCACATGCCCTCCTTCCTTCCCTCCCTCCCTCCCTTTCCCTCTCTCTTTTTGTTGTTGTTGGTACTGGGAATTGAACCCAGGGGCATTCTACTTCTGAACTACATCCCTAGCCTTTTTTATTTTTTATCTTGAAACAGGGTCTTGCTAAGTTGCAAGGCTGGCCTCAAACCTGCGATTCTCCTGTCTCAGCCTCCCAAGTACTGGGATTACAGGTGTGCATCACCACGCCCAGCTGAGGTTCACCTTTTCTGATAGCAGGGAGCACTCTAGATACCCTGATGCTGAAGGGAGCATATGCTGTACCAAAGGTGCCTTCTATGCCTCACCATCGGGTATCTTGGTTTTAAAGTCAGGAAGACAGAAACATCTTTTAGACCTTCAGAGAAAGTCATGTGCACTAGCTTTCACACTTTTGAAACTGTGGCTGGGAAATCTGAAAATGGGAATATTTTACCTAGCATATTCCAAGATTAGAAAGTAATTCTAGACATCTGATAACTCTTCTTTCTTCATTATACACTTTAAAATTTAGTGGGAGCCGGGCGTGGTGGCGCACGCTTGTGATCCCAGTACTTTGGGAGGCGGAGACCGGAGGATCCGGGTTCGCGACCAGCCTCAGCGCGCATGCGCGCGATCGATCGATCTCTCTCCTCTCTCTCTCTCTCTCTCCCCCCCCCCCCAGTGAGGCCCTCCGCAGCTTTGTGAGACCGGTTTCAAAAATAAAGCATAAAAAAAATAGGGCCGGGGGTGTAGCGCGGAGGTAGAACGCCCCTGCATTCAATCCCCGGTACCGCAAAAAAAAAAAAAAATTAGTGGGAAGAAATGGGGATAATTGTTGAAACTTAGCAGGAAGCCTATTATACTAGGTACCCAATAAATATTTATTGACGACAGGCTTGAAAAGACTTCTAGCCAGGTGTGGGGGCGCACCCTTGTAATCCCAGCACTTGGGAGGCTGAAACCGGAGGATCCGGGTTCGTGGCCAGCCTCAGCTACTTAGTGAGGCCCTCTGCAACTTAGCGAGACCCTGTTTCAAAATAAAGAATAAAAAATAGGGTTGGGAGTGTAGCTTGGAGGTAGAATGCCCCTGGGTTCAATACCCAGTGCCAAAAAAGAAAAGACTTCTAAGAGCTGGGCGTGGTGGTGCACGCCTGTAATCCTAGTATTTGGGAGGTTGAGACAAGAGGATTGCAGGTTCAAAGCCAGCCTCAACAATTTAGTGAGGCTCTCAGCAACTTAGTGAGATCCTGTTTTAAAACAAAAAATATACCAGGCGTGGTGGCACATGCCTGTAATCCCAGTACGTGGGAGACTGAGACAGGAGGATCGCTGGTTTGAGCACAGCCTCAGCAAACAGTGAGACTCTCATCAACCTAGTGAGACCCTGTTTCAAAATAAAAATAAAATAGGGCTGGGGGTATAGATCAGAGGTAGAATGTCCCTGGGTTCAATACCCAGAACCACCAAAAAAATAAAAAAAAGACTTTTTTTTTTGTGGTACTGGGGATTGAACCCAGGGGCATTCTATCTCTGAGCTACACCCCCAGCCTTTTTTTTTATTCTTTATTTTGAAACGGGGTCTCACTAAGTTGTAGAGTGCCTCACTAAGTAGCAGAGGCGGGCTGTGAACCCGGATCCTCC
>PVJS01052154.1:0-13718 GCA_004027185.1 Glis glis
AAATCTGAGGGAGGAGTGAGTGCTGAGGTTACCAGAGGAGTAGGGCTTCTCTCAAGAGTGAAGGGGAAGCCAGGTATGGTGGTGCATGCTTGTAATCCCAGTACTTGGGAGGCTGAGCCAGGAGGATTGCAGGCTCTTGGCCAGCCTCAGCTATGTAATGAGGCCCTCCGCAAATTAGTGAGACCCTGTTTCCAAAATAAAAGAAGGAAAAACAGGCCTGTGGATATAGCTCAGGGGTAGAATAGCCCTAGGTTCACTCTGCCTTACAGCAAAATTAATTAATTAATTAACTAATTAATTAATAAACAAAGAAGCAAAAAATAAATAAATGTGAGGACTCCGGAGAGGGAAGGTAAGGAGGACCCCAGCGATTTGCTTTTCTCAGTGGGGACATAGGTGTGGTTCATATTCACAGAAAGGTCTCTCTTCTCTTGAGATGGGCTGCTGGGTGACTAGTTGTTCCTCCATGGAAGGGTGGCGCAGCCTCTGTTGGAAGCCCCCATTTCCCCTCATCCCCCCATCCTCTTCCTGCTTTGGTCTCTTCCAACTGCTCCTGTTAGTTGCTTGGTTCTGCTCAGATGGGCCCCAGTAAGGAGTGTTTTTTATTGCCACTTGTTCAGGTTGTCCCCAGAGTAGGGCCGTGACCCAGTACCATGGGAGTGCTCCTCTTCTTCTTGATAGGTAGTGTCACTTCACACTGTTGTGTGGCCAAACAGGTGCAACTCCTCTGTGTACTAGTGTTTCATGTTGAGCTCTACTTGCTGTCAAGTCCTATCCCTCTGTAGATCACAGGGGACTTGCCCTCCGTTTCCACTTCTTCCAAAGTCCATGAACTGCTCACTTTGAGTCCAAACCTGCACAGACTCTCCCCTAAAGAAAGAGCTACTTGTTGAGCTAGGCATGACTCAAGTAATCCCAGACTGATGCCTGTCAATATGTGTTTGAAAATGGCATGAGTCTGAGTGTTGGGGTGGGGTATGAAACCCAAATGAAATCACTTTCCACCACACATGAGAGGACACACCTGTGGTCTTGTTGATCCATGTTCTCTAGCTTTTCTGGATTATTTTATCCTTAATATCCACTCTGTTTTGGGCAGTGGGGCTTTACAGGAGAAGCTAGCCTTCCCCAAAGGCTGAAGGGACCTGAGTCCTGGTCCCACTGGGTGATATCATCTGTCCTTTCACAGGGTCAGCAGTTCGTTAGAGTATGCGTAGGTTATGTCACTGGAGTAACATGAAGGAAGTACAGCAGAAAACGGCCACTAGGAAATACCACTGAAATGAAGGCCAGTAGGAAATATCACTCTCAATTGTAAGAATTTGCCTAAGAGAAAAGATGTTGGTATGTAAGTGAAGGACTATGGCTGTTTCACTGAATATTCAAGCAGCTTCCTTCAGAGACATGGGTGATGGCCTCCATTTCATATCAAAGCCTCTAAGTGCATGTGACAACGGATAAGTGCAGGTGAAACTCAGTTCCCAAATGAATGACTTGTGTGACCTTGTTTGGAATCATCATGGCCATGGAGGCTCATCCCACACATGGGGTCAAGATAAAGGGTTAGAGGGCCTGTGGAATGAAAGGCACACGGGGTAGAGGGGTTCTTGCAAACCTTCCTTGTACTCTCCTCTAACAAAGTCCATCCGCAGGTCATGGCCACCCTCAGTGTGCATCTGAGGAGTGGTCCAGCCTCAGTGTTTGCCATGTCAAAAGGGCAGCTGCACGTCTGGTAAATATCCTCTACGTGGAGCTCAGGCCTGTCGCCCCAGCCTGCTCCAGTCAGCGAACTTCCTGCTCCATCATCCTCACGAATTAAAATTGGAACTCCAACAACACAGAATTGTATTTTAGTTAAAATACTTAAAATTAAGTGCAGAAGGCAGCTCCCCTCCTCTAGGTGCCTGTGTGCCTGGCATTGGTGTGCTCCAGGGCTCTGATCTCTCCCAATGCCAGGGAAACCTCTTGGGACCCATCCATGCTTCTTCCTCCCACACACTGTGCACCCTTCGAGGGCAGGAAGACACCTTAATCCCCCAACACAGGGGTCGGCAACGCTGGTCCACAGACCAGGTCTATGCCACCCGGATCCTGAAGCACACCCAGGCTTTCTTGAGGCAGGTAGGCTTTGAGTGATAGGAGTTGGGATCTTGAGCCTACGCCATCTGTCTTTCCCCACCAATGAAAACCATTTAGATTAATGATCGAATTGGAAGGTTTGCACCAGTCCATGCATCAGCCACTCCAACACACGTCATTAGCTACATGTCATTAGCTACACGTCAGTAGCTACCAGCTACTCATCTCTGGCAGTGCTGTGGGCTTGGTTAATTAAGGTGTTAGTGAGTCAGAGTGATTTCACCGCAGAGAAATGGACGGGCAGGTTGGAAGTGGGTTGAGTCCATCCTCCTGCAGAGCTGGGGAAGGCCTGGAGGCAGAGGCACCTCAGTTCAATAAAGGTGGGTGTGTTTCACGCAATTAGAGGCAACTTCCAGTGTCAAGGCTCCACCCCTCGCCATGCTCTGATCTCCTGGAACTGCTGCGCAGCACTTTACAGAAATGTGGTTCACTCTACCTATGTTCCCCAAATACTTGGAGGAACACTTTCCCACGCTCAATTTTAATTGCCCTATTTGTATATGTGGCTGCATAATTTATGTTTGAGTCTCATAAAAGGAAACGGGTTTATGCCACTTTCTGCCATTTCTGAGGCAGATGGTAAGACATCACCAGCGGTATCAGTCAAGAACTGGACAAGCTTGGTTCCCCGACAGAGACCCGCCTGTATACCGCCACACCCTTGGGGAAGCTCAGGGTCTGCACTGCCTGCAAGTCTAAGGGCCCGGTGCTCAGGGACTCTGCAGGTTCAGGGGGTAGAGTGGCTCAGGCCCATCTGCTGGGCTGGGGCGGCTGGGCTCTGCCTGAGCTGAGCACAGGAAGCCAGGCTCTGCAGGGCTGACAATGCGAGGCAAGTGTGCCTTTTGGTATCAAGAGGGGCCACCCTTGCTTTGCCAGTTGAGCCACAGTTTTTAGAGCTCAGTGCTGGAAGCAAAGCCAGGCACCAGCAGCCAGGACCCACCCAGTCCTGCTGATGTCTGCAGAGTGAACAAAGGTGAGTGGTGAGCGGTGGTCCCCACCAGGCAGGGAGGCTGTACAGGTGTGCACCCCAGGCAGCTCTCTCTGACACCTCTTCCTAGAACTCTCTATGCTGTTAGGAATCTCTGAGGCTTCTGTGTTACAAGACGTTACCGGAAAACATGTCTAATTCCCCCACTGCAGGTTATCTCTGAACTGATCTGTATCCATAAATAAACTCTGCATTTTTGGGTACTGGGCCCAGGGTGGTTGCCCAGAGTCCAAACCTGAGCATGTGCAGGCAGCACCCAGCTCTCCACCCAGAGTCAGGCAGGGCTTAGGAGGCCGGGCAGCAGAGGAGGCCGGCCATGCTGGATGCCACTGGAGACGGCCCTCAGATCATGTCTGGCTGTGGGGTCAGCACACATATGTGGATCCAGGGGCTCATCTGACATACTGCAGGACTCACGGAAGGGACACAGCCCAAATTATTAGAGCCTGGGAGCCTCAATCCCACTGCAGGAGGCTCTGGGGAGGGGGAGTCAACCTCAAGGGAGTTTCCAGCACCACAGCCCCTTTTCCCAGAGTGCAGATGGCCATCTTCTTCACCCCCACCTCAGCCCATCCATGGCCTCTCCTGCCCCAAGTGCACGGGTCTCAGGATGGCCAGCTTCCTCCTCCTCCCTGCCCCTCTCAATCCACTTAGCCATCTTTGCATTTCAGTTCTCTCCCCTCCACTGCCCTCCTTGGTCCTGGCCACCCCATCTCCTTCTTGGATACACACACACACACACACACACACACACACACATACACACACACACCCTATGTGGAGGTCTTACCACTTCCACCCCCGTTTCCCCAGTATTTTCCTGCCGCCTTCAGCAATGACCTTTGAACAAAGATCATGTCTCCAGGTTTGATCTGCTTCAAGCCTGGAATGGTCTCTGGGACTCCAGATGAGACCTCTGTCCCTCCAGGGTCCACCCTACCCATCATATCCCCCAGCCTCTCCCGCTGGCCCCTGTGCTCTGGGCTGTGTGCAGCATGTGACCTTTGTCCTGTCACACTCAGCAGGAATCCCTGCTCCCCTCAACACCTCCCACTCACTCAGTTGGAAAGAGCTCCCCTAAACCCAGCTCTGGAAATGTCTGCCATGCCTCCCCTTAAAAACCCTTGGGTTCTTCCTCACCTGCAGGAGGACACACACTGCACCTTGCATGCCATGCCCCTGGTCCAGCCCCATGGTCCAGTCACCACTCATGGTACCCAGTCCTGGTTGCACCCTGTTCTTCCCCCACTGGCCCTGCTGCCACACGTCTCCACGCAGTGTCCAGGCTGCTTTTCTGCAGAGGCATCTCCCCTCCACTCTCCTCCCTGCCTCTTCTCTCCTCCCTGACTCTTCTCTTTGACTCACTGAGTCGGGTGATGCTCAGTCGCCCACAACTGCCATTTGCTAGTTCTCCCTTTTTTCATGCACCTGTCTCTTTCTCACTGGGGTGAGTTTGCACTTGGGGGGCCCTGGGCGGCTTCATCCTCCCATCTTGAGTTCTAATGCAGGGGTGACCTCCCATCAGTTACTTGCTGGATGAGGGAGCAAATCCAGAACAAGGCCAACTAATGAATCAATGGGAACTAGACAGGGAGAGAGCTGAGATTGTTTTTTGGAAGAAACAAACAGGAAAAACATGAATTTTCTTTTTAAAAAGTCAACTTGACCAAGAGAAAGAGAACAAGTTATGCCTTGCAATTCAGCAGCTGTAGAAAAGGGGAGCCCTGACAAGCCAGCCCCACCTACTGACTGAGGGCTGCAGATGTTGCCCAGGCCACAGCTGGGGATGCTGGAGTGTGGGCCAGGGGGGTCCTCGCTGCAGGCAGTGGGCAGGTCTCCTGGCTGCCGGTCCAGCTCAGCTCTGTGCTGTTTCCTTGCTGCTCTGCTGGGATCTGTCCCTGCTTCTGCAGCCTGCCTCCTTTCCGTGATCAGTGTCCCTGTCCTCAAAGCCAGGAAGAGCAGGCCCAGTCTTAGGAATGCCCGACCTCTCCCTTCTCTCAGGCATCTGACTCGGCCTTCCACATGAATGAAATGGTTTGTACAAGTCAGAGAGGCCTGACTGCCGCTCACCTACGACAGGGAGAGAAGTTGGAAATGGATAAGCCTGTGTTGAAACCATCCTCATACTCATGTGGGAAAAATAAGTTAAATGTTTTATAAAACCTGTAATAACTGAATATAAAATGATCAGGATGTTGGAGAAGCCAGGTGAGCATAGCACAGGACAGACCCATTGTCCCCAACAGCTTGAGAAGTTCCAGATGTGCACTGGCTGGCCAGCAGCTCGGGGGCCTTTCCTTGCCTGTCTCCTGCTCCTTTTAGAGACAGTTGACTCCTGACACACATCTTCAAGCTCCCACTGCTTCTGATCTGCACAATCTTCTGCTGCTGCTTCCGTTTTCCACTTAACTCCTATCTCCTCAGCACTATGCGGCTCTTCCTCCAACCACAGCTGACAGGGGCAGACAGGAGCTGCAAGAGGGCTGCTGTGGACCCTTGAGGGCTCCAGGATAATACTCTGTGCCAGAAGCAGAAAGAGGGCTCAGGGGAGGCATGCAGCATGTATCCTCAAGCGTCACCCACTAAGGCCACCCTTCACTGTGGTAAAATGCCTATAGAAAATGGTCAAGTGAGGTGTGGGGGAGTGTGCCTGTAATCCTAGTACTTGGGAGGCTGAGACAGGAAGATCGCAGGTTCAAGGACAGCCTCGGCAAGTAGTGAGACTCTCATCAACCTAGTGAGACCCTGTTTCCAAATAAGAAATAAAATCAGGCTGGGGGTGTAGCTTGAAGGTAGAATGCCTCTGGGTTCAATCCCCAGTACCACAAAGAAAAGAAAAGAAAAAAGGTCAGAACTCTGACTGTATTCGTGGTCTCCAGAACACACCCGGGGATTCCACTGAGCCTACCCAGATGAACTGCCCTCCCAGTAGAATTCTGATTCTTTTTCCTGGACATTTATTGGCACCTCCTCATAGCAAGAGATTTAGGTGGGGAGGGGTAGGTGCCCTATTCTGCTATTAGAAAGGAGGAAGCTTGAGGCTGGAGAGTTAGGTGGTTTTTCCCAAGGGCATGGACCATCCTAGGGCCCAGAGTAGTACATGGTGCACAGGAAGTATACAGGATGGATGGATGAGTGGGTGGGTGGATGGATGGGAGGGTGGATGGGTGGATGGAAGGATAAGTGGGTAAGTGGATGGATAAGAGGGTCGATAAATGGATGCATGGATGGATGGATGGATGGATGGGAAATTGGATGGAGGAGTGGGTAGGTAGATGTATAAGATGGTTGATAAATGGATGGATGGATGGATAGATGGATGGATGGATGGATGGATGGATGGATGGATGGATGGAAAGGTGGATGGATGAGAAAGTAGGTGGGTGAGAGTGTGGGTGGTTTTGTGGGTAGTTGGATGGGTGGATGAGTGAATGGATGAATGGATAGAGAGGTGAATTGGTGGATGGGTGAAAGTATGGATGAATGAATGGGTGACTGATGGATGGACCAGGTGTCCACATTATGAGCCTTGAAGACCAAGTTCTTGAGTAAACTCTGCTGACCTGGTTTTCCCTGTCCTGCCATCCCTCCTTGTGGGTCCTTGGAGAGCATGAGTCAGCAGATCGTTGCTGAAAAGCTGTGGTTCCGGGTGCTGGGGATCCAACTGGAAGCCAGTGTTTCCCCACAGGGATAATCTCACGTCCACTCTTGGCTCTTTCCGCTCTGATGTCTTCCTCCCCCTGCACTGCCTTACAGTGGACATTGCTTGTGTCTCATATGCACCTCTTTCTTGTTTGGAGCAACTTGGGGCAGCTATTTCCTCTCCCACAATGTCCTGAGCAGCCAAGGACATCCAGAATCCCAAGGGTCAAAACCTTGCCCTGCTTTGCTGGAGGTGAATCTACATGTCCCCCAACCTGTTTGGGACTGTCCTGGGGTCAGTGTGGCAGAAGGACACAGGGTCCTATGTGGGTTTGGGGCAGCCAGGGCTGTGTCTCCCCATTCTCCATACAGAATTGGTGGCTGGAGTCATCACAGCAGGGTTTCAGGGGGCATCCCCTGTGTGGGGAGTTGGCATCCACTCAGAGCAATGGGCAGGAGCAGGCTGGACCCCAAACCCACTGCTGTGTGGCATTGAGACAGGGCCTCTGTCTTCTCACCTGCAGGAGGGGAGCCCATATTCTGGGTCACCTGAAACTGGAAGTAGCTCCTATTGCTATTTTGGGAGTGGAGGGAGGAGAGAGATGATATTCTGTCTTTTAAGCTTATACCTAAAATTGGTGTATGTCCTATCCTCAGCTCCCCATTAAACAACTTGTGCTTCTAAAAAAAAGTGCTTTAAGCCGGTGTGGTGGCACATGCTTGTAGTCCCAGTACTTTGGGAGGCGGAGACCGGAGGATCCGGTTCGCGGCCAGCCTCAGCTGTCTCTCTCTCTCTCTCTCTCTCTCTCTCTCTCTCTACTTAGTGAGGCCCTCCGCAACTTAGTGAGACCCGGTTTCAAAATAAAGTATAAAAAATAGGGCCGGGAGTGTAGCGCGGAGGTAGAACGCCCCTGGGTTCAATTCCCGGTACTGCAAAAAAAAGTGCTTTAAGAGCTGGGTGTGGTGGTGCACACCTGTAATCCCAGTACTTGGGAGGCTGAGACAGGAGTATCGCAGGTTCATGGATAGCCTCAGCAACTTAGTGGGGCCCTCCACAACTTAGTGAGATCCTGCCCCGGAGCATCCCAGCACTGAGGACACAGGTGGGTGAGCCATGGCCCCCTAGAGGACACGGGCAGGTTATGGAGAAAATCTCAGATGAGTAAAGAAGGCGACATAACTGAGGAAGATGGGAGGGGAGAAGAGGGAAGTGCCCTAATGCACAGAATGTACATACATAAATATATCAAAGTCAACTACCATGCTGAGCACGAGAAAGTGGGAGGGGGGAGGGAATGGGGGTGGGAATTGGGGGAGGGCTAATTGACCGATGCATGCATGTATACTTCTACCATCTTGAAACCCATCAAGATGTATGATTACAATGCACCAATAAAAAATAAAAAATAAATAAATTGCCCAGTCTCCCCTGGAACTTGGGGTCAAAAAATAAAATAAAATAGGGCTGGGGAATAGCTCAGAGGTAGTATGACCCTGGGTTCAATCCCAGTAACACAAAAAACAAACAAAACAGTGCTGTATCTAATAAACTAGAAGGAAACAAAAAGAAAATAATTCTGGAACACATGACCTGCATCAACATGTCTGGGTTACGGATGAGAATCCTTGTGGCTGGTGAGGGATTCAGGGTCTGAAGCTCATGGGCCTCAGCTCAAGGTCCACACACTGCCCTCCTGGCTGCAGTCCGGTCTGCTGAGCTGCTCCCCTCACCAGCCTGACCTCCCAACTCCCTCAACATTGGTCTTGGATACATCTTACCTCACCTCCCTGGTTCCAGTTCTTTGCACTTAAGCCTTCTCACATGCCTCCCATATGAGAACCTTCCAGAAGGCTTCTGCCCATGCCAAATTCCAGCTTGACAGTAGGGAAATGCTGCATCTCCAACTCACTATTAGAACCAGGCTCAATGACACCATAAAGAATGGACACCCCCACTGAGCTGGTAGGCCATGCCAACACAGGATCTCAGGCCTTGCTGTCCTCCTGGGAAGGAACTTGGGTCCCCTCCCTGATGCAGAGCTTACAGACACTTCAGTCATAATATAGTCATGCATGTGCACTGGGCAACAGGGCAGCTCCACCTGCCCCCAGGCTGAGGTGTGCTTCACTGAGGTGCAGCCCCTGGGTCTTGGAGGTGGGCAGTGACACCCTGGGCTTGTGGCTCTGGCTGTCTCCAGGCCCCCTCTGGGCTATGCCACTCAGTCGTGATGTGTGTCACCAGGTCACCTCCAATAGTGACTTGCTGCTATCATGAGCCTTCCAGGTGGCAGCTGAGCTGGGTGGAGGAGCCAGGCATCTGGTGAGAGGGGCTGATGTGTGACCTTGGGATGGCACAGGGCAGGTGGCAGGTCTGCTGGAAGGAGAGGTTGGACTGAACTCTGCTCATGGACAAAGAAGGGGCAGGATGCCCTCCACTCCATGCTGCTGAGGTGGACAGGAGGGCATGATGAGCAGGGGTCCTCTGAGAGTCTGCACCCTTTCAGGTATCCAACCAACACTTGCAGCGTGGTTGGGCACTGTGTAAGGGGCTTGGGGACACTGTCCTTGTCCAGTCTTGGCTGTGGGCTGGTGCAGGGAGGAAGATAAAGGGTTCTTGGCTGGTCAGTTGGGTCATGAGCCCTGCAGTAGCCCTGGTCTAGCCTGGGCTAACCGTGGTGTGGCATGATTGACACTGCTTCCTCCTCCACAGACAGGAACCCCTGGACCCGACCTGGGCTGTGGGATCATGGCCCTGCACACAGCACACCCTGCTTGCAGGAGGGTCACCAGAAGAATCCAAGCTCTGCTCCAAAGTCTGCCTGTGAAGGAAGCAGTCCATGGGCAGGACATGGGAGGTGGGCAGCCTCCTCTGAGTCAGCGCTGAGGCCCTGCCAGCTCCCTGGCAAGCTGCCGAGTTGCCCCAGAGACCACGTGAGCACCCAGCTGACTGGCTGTCCCCAGTTTCTCAGGCCCCATCCCCCCTCCGACACCCTCACAGGGCATGGGCTGGCCTCCGCCACGGAGCACGCCTGCCTCTGTGGGACCGGGGGCCCATGCATGAGGGGCCTATCCCTGTGGGATTATCAAGGAGCTCTGGCCTCTGGTGCATTTCCTACCAGACAACACAAGAGAGTGTCTCTAACCTGAGGTCCTTGGCACAGAGCAGGGATTTTCTGGTGGGAAGTCTGGACCTTGCAGAGACTGGAGTGGTAGCCACGAGGAAGGGACGGGAGGGGCTTCTAGAAACTAGGCATGGTTTCTGTGAGACATAGAGAAAATGGCCAGCTTCAGCAACCTAGCGAGACCATGTTTCAAAATAAAAATAAATAAATAAAAAGGGCTGGGAGTGTAGCTTAGAGGTAGAATGCCCCTGGGTCCAGTCTCCAGTACCAGAAAAACAAAGAAAAGAAGAGAAAAGGAAAGGAAAAGAAAGAGAAGAGAAGATAAAAGAAAATGGGCACCTCGTACCTACAACCTTGAGGAGGCAAATTCTGCTGATAGACATTGAGGTCAAGAGAGGTTCCTGGGCACCTGCTGGGATTGTCACCTTGATAGGAGTCCACTGGGAACCCAGCTGCACCATTACCAGCCTCAGACCTGCAGGATCTGCCAGGTAAGGAGCCATGCTGTTTGAATCCGCAGTCAGTGGCAACTGGTTATTCAGCAATAGGTAATATTTGGTCTCTGTGCACATCACATCCAGAGCCCCAGAGATGTCCCAATCAACCATCTTAAGTCTCTTGCAATAGGACATGGTAATCCCTGCTGCCACTCTCTAGTTTGAGGGTTACTTCTGGACCCACTCCTCACCAATCCTGTCCACCAGTCTTGTCTAATCTATGAGAATTTGTCCATACAGGATGAGATGAGCTTTTGTTCAAGTCCAATAATCCCAAAGAATAAGCCTAATGTTGCATTGTATTAGCTATTTTTTTGGTGACTCATCTTAAAACTCCGAAAGTCCCCAAAGGATTAATGAGTCGGTATAAGTTAGATGCTTTAAGATATCCAGTAAGAAGGAGCATATATTATTAAAACAAGAACAGGCTGTGGTTGCATGTAAGGCTTAGGACGACGTGAATTTGGACACTTTGAACATGTTCTGCTGGGCGCAGTTGCAGGGTGCACATAGCCTCTGCCTCACCTGAAGATGTTTGCAGCTGCCATCTAGAAGGGGCAGGAGAGCAGGAGGGTGCTGTGTCAGAGCCCAAAGCAGCTCTGCCATTGCACACAGGTCACACGACCTTGCTTCTCGAAGCATCTTAACTGGCTGTGCTGGCTAACAAGGGTGGGTACTTACGTGTCTATGGAGAGAAAAGTGGTCCCTTTGATTTCTATTTAGTATGTATTGTACAAGAGACTTTTACTTTTGGTTACAGAGATGAAACATCAACTGTCCCTCTGTGAGGACGTGCTGTGTGTATCCTGGTTCCTAGTGCCACCTCCCCTGGTCAGCGTGCAACCTGCAAGCAATCTGCATCTCCCTTGTCTGTGCTGACACCACTTTGAGAGCGCACAGCTGATGCTGCCTGGAGAGGGAAGAGAAGCCCAAGGCCACCAGCAGTGCTGTTCTCTGTCCTGTTCCAAGGTGAGACTGTGGGGGGAAATTGGCATGCCATTTGGTCCCCAGAGGCCAGAGGAAGCACACATGCTCACTTCAAATTATTCATTTCAGTGAAAAAAATAACATAAAAACCCCATGTTCCTAATTAGTTGGAGACTTGAAAAGAGCTGGCTTTCTTTGGAGAAGGCAACAAAGCCGGACACTCATTACTGACCTGTGGGTGGTGTGTACGTGTTGAGCACTTGGGCGGGGGTGTCACTTAATGTGGCTTAATCTGGTCTCCTTCATTCGCTGCCAGCAACACTCATTCCTGTCTGAGATCAAGCTGGCTGGGGGCTTACATAAGCACTTTGCCAAGCAGCTTCTTAGTGGTTTCAGTGCACCGAAAAGTGTAAATTCTTTTGACTTTTAATTTTTTCCCCTCCACCTGACTTTGAAATACATTTTCTATTCATAAAATGGAGTTATGGGGAGGATCCAAGATGGCAACCAAGGGAGATACCATGCTATGGTCTCTCTAAGATTTGGATCTCAATCGCCGTGAAAGCAACTTCTCCACAGAAGAAAAGCAACAAAAACTTGAAGTAAACAACGAAGTTTGAGATGCGATGGAATCCAAGCCAGAAGACAAAACAGGATAAAGCAAAAAGCTCCAAGCACCTTACCTAAGGGATGGCGGTGGCGCCATCTTGGCCGGACCACGCCAGCCTCTACCAGCATTGTGGCTTCCACACGCCACCAGCAGAGAAGCCAGAGACCTGTTGTAAGTTCAACTGCAGATCAGCAGAGACAAAAGCAAACAGCACTTGATACATGCTCAAAAGAGACCAAATGGAGGCAGCGACAGCAGCTGCAGTGGCGCCATCTTGGCAGGAATTTACTGGCGGCTACCAGCATTGTGGCTTCTACACAGGACCAACGGAGACACCAGCGACCTGTTGTGAATCCAGCAGCTGCAAAATAGCAGCAGTGAAGGCGAGCAGCGACTCACTCCATGCGCGACACAGACCCGAACTGCTGTGATGGCAGAATTGGCAGTGGCGCCATCTTGGTCAGACCGCACCTATGGCTATCAGCATTACGACTTCTGCAGGCCACCAACAAAGAAACCAGGGACCTCTTCTAAAACCAGCACTGCAGAGCATCAGCGACAAATGCCAGCAGAAGATTGATCCACACTCAGCAGAGTCCCCAGGGCCTGGAGGCCTGACCAGAACCTGCAGCAACAACTGAGCCCACCCCCACCCAGAGATTAAGAGTAGTGTTCAATGAGACCACCATAATGGAATGAAACTAGAAATCATCTATAAAAAGGCCCAGAGAAACCTCATAAACATGTGGAGACTGAACACCACACTGCTGAGTAAGGAATGGGTAAGAGAAGAAATAAGGGGAGAAATTAAGAAATTCCTAGAAACAAACAAAAACAGAGAAACAACATATCAAAATCTCTGGGACACCCTGAAGGCAGTATTAAGAGGAAAATTCATAGTACTGAGTGCCCACATAAGAAGAACAGAAAATCGACAAATAAATAACCTAATGACACACCTCAAAGCCCTTGAAAAACAGGAACAGTCTAACCCCAAAGCCAGTAGAAGACAGGAAATTATTAAAATCAGAGCAGAAATCAATGAAGTAGAGAATAAGAAAACAATACAAAAAATCAACAAAACCAAAGGCTGGTTCCTTGAAAAAATGAACAAGATAGATAAACCACTAGCCAACCTAACCAAAAGAAAGAGAGCATCAACCCAAATTACTAAAATAAGAGATGAAAAAGGTGTTATTACCACCAACAGCACGGAAATCCAGAGGATTATCAGAAACTACTTTGAAAAACTATACTCCAACAAAATGGAAAACCTAGAAGAAATTGACAAATTTCTAGACACGTACAACCTTCCTAAGTTGAATAAAGAAGATATAGAAAATTTAAATCGACGAATAGCAATTAAAGAAATTGAAGCAGCAATAAAGAGCCTGCCATCAAAGAAAAGTCCAGGTCCAGATGGTTTCCCAAGTGAATTTTATAAAACCTTTACAGAAGAACTAATCCCAATACTCCTCAATCTATTCCATGAAATAGAAAGAAACAGGACTCTACCAAGCATATTCTCTGAAGCCAACATCACACTAATACCAAAACCAAACAAAGACAGCTCAAGAAAAGAAAACTCCAGACCTATATTGTCGATGAACTTAGACGCAAAACTTCTAAACAAAATACTAGCAACTCACATTCAAAACCACATCACCAAAATCATACATCATGACCAAGTCGGGTTCATCCCAGGGATGCAAGGCTGGTTCAACATACAAAAAGCAACCCATGTAATCCACCACATAAACAGAACTAAAGACAAAAATCACATGATCATTTCA
>PVJS01052155.1:0-13718 GCA_004027185.1 Glis glis
GACACCAAGAGCTGTGTGCATGTATGTTAACACCAAACGGATACTCATGGTGATGTGAGACTACAATGCACCAATAAAAACATAAAAAAAAAAGAAAAGACTGGAGCGTAGACACAGGGTGGAAATGTCCACTGTGTCTTTGAAAGGGGGTTGTTCCGTCTCCTGTCTGGGGGAGTGGAGTAGGAAGATGAGAGGCCTGCCTTGACCCTGTTACTACTTGAACTATATTTTAGCTATTTGGGGACACAGAAATGACAGAACAAAGATGGTGCCTTAAGGTTGATTCTGTGGAGCAGAGCGGGGAGTCAGGAGGTAGAACAGTGAGAAGGCGCTGTGTTGGTCTAGGTGTTGCGGCCTCAGCCAGGTCGGGTGCCAGGAGCCGGAAAGGCAGGTTGGATGTGGGCACAGGGAAGAAAGGCTCCCGGGACTGGGCGACTGTACATCAGGGCTGATGGGGAGAAGGCAATGACCAAGCTGCCATCTTGAGACTTCCTGGGAGAACGACAGTTCCCAACTGCAAGTTTGGTTTTAGTTAAATTGAGACACTTCTGTGAAAATGTCCAGCAGGCAGTTAGAAACCCCTATGGTGGCTTTGACAGCAAGAGTGTCCTGGAAACAGACACTGAGGTTACCCACACTGAGCTCCTTCATCTGTTCTGCAACCGGAAACATGAGACTGGTACTCCACACTGTGCACTGGAGCTACAGAAGTGGGAGAGACAGGGCCCACTCTGTTGAGTTCTCAGAGTCCTGGAGGAAGAGTCCACTGCAGATGTGGAGAATAAGAGCAGTGGAGAAACCTTTTTTGAGAATCTGGTAGTGAAAGGAAAGATGAGTGCCAGTAGTTCAAGGTAAGAACCATTAACAGCCTGGGGACATGTTGGTTTACAGAGGAAGGAGGAACAATTGGGATGGGAATAGTAAAGCCAGGGGCAGTGGTACACGCAGGCCTGTGATCCCAGTACTTGGAAGGCTGAGACAGGAGGATCGCAGGTTTGAGGCCAGCCTCAGCATCTTAGCGAGACTTTTAGCAACTAACAAGACCCTGTTTCAAAATAAAAGTTAAAAAGGGCTGGGAGTGTAGCTAGGAGATAGAGCACCATTGGGTTCAATCCCTAGTACAAAAACAAAAAAGTGCAGAATGGGAATAGTAAAAGTTGAGATGAGGACCTGGTGCAACTCAGTGGTAAAGCACATGCGCGATGGGTTCCATCCTCCCGCACAGCAAAAATAAATAGATTGAATAGATGCAACTTAGAGGATGAAGGTCTGCTTGGCTACCCACCTGCTCTCCATGCAGCAGTCACGTGTTGCTCACATGTTGCTGCAGCCCTGGAGGTGGGAGGTAATGGAGAACCTAGTCAGCACCCTCTGTTTGGACACGAGTCCTCCTGGAGCCACCCAGCTCGGATCAGGGATTTCTCCCTCACGCTCCATTTCCAGAGGATGAATCAGTGGCCACATCCAGCTTCCGAGTGGCCTATTTCTGTGTTCTGGCTTGTAAATGAACTTTCAGCCAGACCCAAAGATCCCAAGAAACTGGTTTTCCTAGTCCTGAACACCAGCATCTCCTGATAGACAATGAGGGCACCTCCAAATGTCGACAATTTATCTGCCTAGATTCCTACTGAACCCCAGCTTAATTTTTTTTTTTTTTTTGCGTGGTACCGGGGATTGAACCCAGGGGCGTTTTACCTCCGAGCTACACCCCCGGCCCTATTTTTATACTTTATTTTGAAACCTGGTCTCACGAAGTCGCAGAGGGCCTCACTAAGTAGCTGAGGCTGGCCGCGAACCCGGATCCTCCGGTCTCTGCCTCCCAAGTACTGGGATTACAAGCGTGCGCCACCACGCCCGGCCCCGGCTTAATTTATATCCACACTCAGGATTGGGAATTTGGTTGGAAAATTTTACTAGTTGTCCCTCTCCTGGGAGACTTCTCAAGGAAAATGATTTTCTAATCCACAACTATAAAAGAACTCTGCCTGATTTTTATGAAATGACAAGCTGTTGGTGCTCTCCAGTTTGGTTAAGTCTGTGGTTACTTGGCTCAGCATTGAGAGCAGGAGAGGTTGTGATTGGGGGCATGGGTGAGTGGGGTACACCTCCTCCCCTGGGAAGCTTACAGGAGGTGAAAGATGAGTTAATTCACCCAGGTCAACCTCGAGCTCCTCATTCTCCAGCCATTCGTCCCTCCATCTAGCCACTCACTTATCCTCCTTTTCATTACTCATTGGTCTGTCCACTCAGTCAACAAAATTTGTGGAGCGCCCACAGTATGGCAGCCTCCAGAAGCAGGCGCACACACCGAGAGAGCTGCAGGAAAGGCTGCAACTAACCCTTCGGTGACTCAGAGGCCCAGACGCACCCAAGTTCTTTCTTTCAGCCAAGAGAAAAAGAAAAACCTGTTTTATTCACACAACTCACTGCTGGGGATTCCTTTAACCAATTAGAATCTTGGGCCTCTCTCCCCTCCTCTTCTCCTAGGAGATGTGAGTAGTCATCATTTAGCAATTCTGAGCAATAAAGTAAATGCAGGATACCACATCACTTAAAGACTACCTGGATTGCCACATGTAGAGGTGGAATGAATGCTACCTGCATAGTCATGCTTTTTTTTTTTTATTTGGTATTGAGAATTCAACCCAGTTCTGGCACATGCGAGGCAAATGTTCTACTACTGAGCTACATTTGAGCCCTTTTTATTTTATTTTCAGACCAGGTCTTACTAAGTTACCCAGGCCTCAACCTTGCAATCCTCCTGCCTCAGCCTCCTGGGAAGCTGGGATTGCAGTGTGTGCCACCACGCTCAGTCTGCATGCTGATTCTTGCTATCTATCATAGTAACAGGAAATGAAGGTTCTGCAACATTGGGAACCTGAATCATAACACCACGCCCTCTCCGGAGGCTTTGCAACCTCGCACTCTTAGCAGTGGCCCCCATGCACCCTGTTTCCACCTGAGGACCCCGTCCCTGGTACCATTTCCTTCCATGGTACTATTGCCAGAGCCAGAATCCCATCAGCTTCCTCTGCTCTTCCAGGGCAGAGCAGAGCCCAGCCTTGGGCCAGGGAGAGGAAGGGCTGCCAATTAACAGGTAGAGTAAAATGAAAGACTAACAAATGAGCAGGAAAAATGTCCCACCTCATCCTACCACTGCTGGACAAGGAAATGTGCAACAGGCCTACAATTAAGTCATGCTCATTTAAAAACAGACTTGTATCTTTAACATTTCTGATTCAAAGCAAAAATATTGTCATGGAAGAAATCTGTAAAATACTGAAAAAGATTAAGAAGAAATAAATATCATCCCAAACTCTCCCACTCATCTATAAACAGTTAATATTTGGTCTGTTGCCAGTATTTTTAATTTGCCTAAATTTTTATGCATTTAAAAAATTGTCATCAGAGACCCTCAACAACTTAGTGAGATCCTATTTCAAAATTAAAAAAAAAAATTAAAGGGCTGCGGATGTAGCTCAGAGGTAGAATGCCCCTGGGTTCAATTCCCCAGTACTTAGAAAAATTATTAGTATTGTAAATACTCTTTCGTAATCTACTTTTCATTTCACTTAATATGCAAGATCCACTATTATATGTTTTTATTTTTTTATTTTTATTTTTTTTGCGGTACCAGGGATTGAACGCAAGGGAGTTCTACCTCCGCGCTATGCCCCCAGCCCTATTTTTATACTTTATTTTGAAACCGGGTCTCACGAAGTTGCGGAGGGCCTCACTAAGGAAAGAGAGAGAGAGAGAGAGAGAGAGAGAGAGAGAGAGACAGGGAGAGAGACAGCGAGAGAGCTGAGGCTTGCCACGAACCCGGATCCTCCAGTCTCTGCCTCCCAAAGTACTGGGATTACAAGCGTGCGCCACCACGCCCAGCCACTATTATATGTTTTTAGATGTTCTTTTTGGGGGGAGATGGATTGAATCCAAGAGCATTTACCTCCAAGCTATACCCCCTTTTTATTTTTTATTTTGAAACAGGGTCTTACTAACTTGCTGAGCATCTAAGTTGCTGAGGCTGGCCTTGGGCCTGTGATCCTCCTGTCTCAACCTTCCAACTGTTGGGATTACAGGCATGCACCATCGTGCCTGGCTTAGATGTTCTTTTACAACATATTTAATGGCCATGGCATAGCCACAGAAAGAACAATCAGAGTTAACACTGGTAATGTACCAGGCACCTTACATAGAGCATTTAGTCAGCTTTTCCATTGCTGTGACCAAAATACCTGACAAGAACTTAGAGGAGGAAAGGTTTATTTGGGCTGACAGCTTCAGAGGTTTAGTCCATGGCCGGCTACAAGGCAGAAACATCGTGGTGGCAGGTTACAGTGGAAGAGAGCTGCTCAACTCGTGGCAGCTGGAAGCAGAGACAGAGAGGAAGGGCCAGGCACAGAGTCCTCAAGACGGTGCCCCAGTGACCCACCTCCTCCAGCCATGCCCCACCTGTGAACCTTCCTGCCTTGAGGACCTGGCTTTCAACACGTGAGCTTTTGGGGGGACTTTCCAAATTCAAACCATAACATAGAATAACTCATTTCTCACTGTAATTTAATGAGGCAGATGCTATAAGATTATCCTCATTTTACAAGTGAGGTGACTAAAGCACAGAGAAGCCACATAGTTATTGAACCTGGGAAGTCTCAATGGCCATGTTTTTGCCTAACCAATTCCCCACCATTGGATATCATCCCAACTTGGGGCTTTTTTGCTATCATAAACAATACTGAGTTGAACATTCCTGAATATACACATGCTTTTAAGGTTTTTGATACATATTGACAAATTTCAAAAATTTATCAAATTATATTCTGCATATATGGAAGTATTACTTTTTTTGCAGTACCGGGGATTGAACCCAGGGGCGTTCTACCTCCGCATTACACCCCCGGCCTATTTTTTTTATGGTTTATATTGAAACTGGGTCTCACGAAGTTGCGGAGGGCCTCACTAGGTAGAGAGAGAGAGAGAGAGAGAGCTGAGGCTGGCCGCGAACCCAGATCCTCCGGTCTCCGCCTCCCAAAGTACTGGGATTACAAGCATGCGCCACCACGCCCGGCCTTACTATTTTTTTAATGGTACTAGGGATTGAACCCAGGGGCCTTCTACCTCTGAGCTACACCCCTAGCTATTTTTATGTCTTATTTTTGAAACAGGTCTCACAAAGTTACTGAGGGTCTCATTAAGTTGCTGAGGCTGGCCTGGAACTGCAATCCACCTGTCTCAGTTTCCCAAATCAAGGGATTATAGGCATGATTTTTTTATTTGGTGAAAATGATTCCTTGTGATTGTTTTAATGTACATTTCCTTATTTACTAGTTTTGTACAACAACCTTTTCATAAAATTACTGGTTATTTGCACTTTTCATTTGTTTACATATTTTTATTAGGGTATTTTCTCTTATTTATAAGAGTTCTTTTTTTTTGCGGTACCGGGGATTGAACCCAGGGGCGTTCTACCTCCACGCTACACCCCCGGACCTATTTTTTTATACTTTATTTTGAAACCGGGTCTCACGAAGTTGCGGAGGGCCTCACTAGGTAGAGAGAGAGAGAGAGAGAGAGAGAGAGCTGAGGCTGGCCGCGAACCCAGATCCTCTGGTCTCCGTCTCCCAAAGTACTGGGATTACAAGCGTGCGCCACCACGTCCGGCTATAAGAGTTCTTTATATTAAGATTTTAAGCTTTTTATCTACTGTGTATGCTGGAAACATTATTCAAAGCTGCCATTTGCCTTTTAGTATTGTTTATAGTGTTTTTAAAAAAATCTACAGACATTTTTGGTTTTTATTTTGTCTAATTCATTGATCTTTTCCCTTATGTTCTGTGTGTGTGTGTGTGTGTGTGTGTGTGTGTGTGTGTGTGTGTGTTACTGGGGATTGAATCCAGAGGTACTCTGCCACCAAGCTACACCTCAACTCTATTTTTTTTTCTTAGTTTGAAACAGGGTCTCACTAAGTTGTGGAGGGCCTCACAAAGTTGCTGAGGCTGGCCGCAAACCTGCGATCCTCCTGTCTCAGCCTCCCAAGTATTGGGATTACATGCATGTGCCACTGCGCCCGGCTTATGTTCGATTTTCAATGCCACACTTAGAAAGGCTTTCCCTACCTCAAGAGAACATACATATGCACTCATATTTTCTTTGAGTTCTTTCCAAACAATGCCCTTTAATGACTTTCTGATCGTGTGAGGAAAATTGCCAAAAATTAGTACAACTGATGACTTGATGGATTGCCTGGTTCAATATCTAGTTTGCTGCCACTTGGAAAATGTCCCCCTTGGAAGAAGAGAGGACACAGTCTCATTTTGTGGGTCTCCTGGGAGCAGCGGCTGATTAGGGCTCCCAGACTTTCACCCCTGACTGCCCTGGGCTTCGTTTCCTGTCTCAGAGGCTGCCTGACTTCCTTGCTGCTCTGGATGGGAGCTGTGGGTTCACAATCTGTGTGCGCTTGGACCACTTTCCTTTTCTCTTCATACTCTCCAAAGAATATATTTAGGAAAAACAAACATGTGGAACTTCCAAACACACTGAAAAATTGGCTCAAGAAATCCCACATTTCCTTCCTTAAAAAAAAAAAAAGATAATTGCCTTCTATAAGTTTGCTAAACCCTGTCCTTGCAGGAATGACCCCACCCAGGGGACCACCCTGTACCCAACTGTGATCCTAAGGCAGTAAGTTTATTTTGGAAGCCCCAGCGGGATTCTTGCTGAGTGACAGAAGCCTCAGGATGTTGAGCTGCATCTCCCAGCAGCCACAGGAGTAAGAAAATGATACTGTCAGTGTGAGCGTCGCACACTGCGCGCATAGTTTCTTTCTAAACCACCTTCAGCAAGTGGGGCACGAGGGGAATACAGCCAAGCGCCTGAGCAAGCTGCTGCCATTCAAGCGAACGAGCCACTCGCGACTGAAGAGCCTATGAATTCCCCTTATAATGTTTCTCCCTCCCTATTGTGAGGAAAAGTAAAGAAAAATGTGTTCCCCACACAGTGTATTTTTATCCCTTAACTTCACTCTCTTTATTTCCCCCATTAAAATTACTACCAAGGCCCTTCAAGAGAGCCCTCCAAGCCAGGCACGGTGGTGCACACCTGTAATCCCAGTACTTGGGAGGCCGAGACAGAAGGATCGCAGGCTCGAGGCCAGCCTCAGCAACTTAGCAAGACCCTGTTTCAAAATAAAGTAAAATAAAATAAAATAGGGCTGGGGTTGTAGCTCAGAGGTACAACATCCCTGGGTTCAATTCTCAGTAGCACAAAAACAAAAACAAAACAAAAATAACAAGGACTGGGGATGTAACTCAGTGGTAGAGCTCCCCTGGGCTCAGTCCCTAGTACCACAAAACAACAAAGAGTCCTCCAAGAGGATATTTTCTCTTCATAATGACAAAGATGTAAGCTTAAGGAGCTTCTGCCGGGGCAGGAGAGAAGGGACTAGGCCGACCTGCTTGAATTCTTAGAAGGCAACATTACCACGTCAGTAATGCAGTTTTCTCTCTATCGCAGCAGGTCTGCAGTTTATCCCAACCCTGAGGTGGGAACCCAGAGCGAATCTGAAGTTTGCAGCTACCAACCTCTTCCTTCTCCCCAAACAGAGGGCTTCAAACCCAGAAAGACAGGAATGGCTATGAAAGATCAATTCCAGTCCCTTTTAAGTTCTTCCCCTTTTTAACCTTTCTCAGCCTTGCACACACAATCATACTTTAAAGACTCTCTAGCTAATGAGTGAAGGATTGCTGGGGCGGGGGGAGGTGGAGAACATTCAAATATGGAAATGAGGAATTCTAAGAACTTCAGTACCTCATATTATACCCAGTAACCAATACTTTTTTTTTAAAAAAATATGCTTTCTATTTTAGGACAATTTCAGATTTATAGAATTATTGTGGAGATGGTATAAAGAGTTTCTGTCTATGCAGTTTCTCCTGTTTTATTTATTTATTTTTGTAATACTGGGGATGGAACCCAAGTCCTCATGCATGCTAGGCAAATGCTTAACCACTGAGCTACACTGCCAGCCTTACCTCTTATGATTAATATCTTACATTAGTATATTATATTTTTTACAATTAAAAAGCCAATATTGCCAGGTGCAGTGGCACATGCCTGTAATTCTAGTACTTGGGAGTCTGAGACAGAAGGATTGTAGGTTCAAGGCCAGCCTCAGCAACTTAGCAAGACCCTGTTCCTTTAGAGAATGAACCTTCCCTCCCTCCCTCCCTCCTTCCCTCCCTCCCTCCCTTCCTTTCTTCCTTCCTTCCTTCCTTCCTTCCTTCCTTCCTTCCTTCCTCTCTCTCTCTCCCTCTCTCTCTTTTGGTGGTACTGGGGATTAAACCCAGAAGCATTCTACCTCCAAGCTACACCCCAGCCCTTTATTTTTATTTTTATTTTTTTTTTGTTTTGTTTTGAAACAGAGTCTGGCTAGGTTGCTGAGTCTCACTCACTACATTGCTGAGGCTGGTCTTGAACCTGCAATCCTCCTGTCTCAGCCTCCCAAGTACTGGGATTACAGCATGTACCACCATGCCCTGCAAACCTTATTTTATTATGCACCCTCTTACAACTATATCTGGGCATCTGAAACAGTGCTACAGTGTTAGGTCCTCAACAAATGCCTGTTTTTTGTTGTTGTTGTTTTTTTGAGGTACTGGGGATTGAACCCAGGGGCCTTCTACCTCCGAGCTACACCCCAGCCCTATTTTTTATTCTTTATTTTGAAACAGGGTCTCACTAAGTTGTGGAGGGCCTCACTAAGTAGCTGAGGCTGGCCGCGAACCTGCAATCCTCCTGTCTCAGCCTCCCAAGTACTGGGGTTACAAGCGTGTGCCACCACGCCCGGCTAACAAATGCCTGTTCACGCCTGGTGTGGTGGTGTATGCCTAAAATCCCAGTACTTGGCAGGCTGAGACAGGAGGATTGCAGGCTCAAGGTCAGTCTATGGTAACTCAGCAAGACCCTGTTTCAAAATAAAAAATAAAAAGGGCTGGGAGTTTAGTTCAGAGTTAGAATGCCTTTGGGTTCCACTCCCGGTACCCCACCTCCCAAAATGCATGTTGAACCCAAAAACTTTTCTAGGGCCCCATTTCCCTCACTCTCCTGCACACTGACTGCCCAGGGGAAGGAGAATCACACCAATGGACCAGATCTCCGCTGCCGCTTGTCAGGAATATGGGACATTCTAAAGAAGGCAAAGGGGAGGGCGGTGCTGTTACACCAGGATGGCAAACATTTGTGGAAGAAATGATAGGGGCAGTAAGAGGAGGAGGATAAAAAAGGGAAATGTTTCCCCTTTTCAAATCATTCTGTATACCGGGTTTTGTTACCCTCCTCCCCCCCACCCCCGTGGACCCACTGACTGATGTGTGTGTATGGGGGGTGCTGTTCTTTGGTCGGTAGCACTCTCTCTTCAGAAACAGGAATCAAAAGGTACAAGGGTTAAAACACCACTAAAACCCCTCACCGGGCTCCCCACTGGGCTTCACAACCTGTTGAAATCAATTTCCTAATGTTTAGGCGTAACCCACCTACTGAGTCTCTTATTATTTTTCATCCTGGAAATACAGAGCAGCAGGCCTGACTTAAAGGGAGATTTACATGCACCTGCCTAGAATGCCGATGATCTGGCAGAACACAGAGGAGCGCAGGGCCATGTATATATTTTATCATTTTGAACAGACAGGCCTATTCTGCTGCCAAGAAAAAAAGAAAACAACTGGGTGGGAGATCAAATAAAATAATAATTCCAGACCTTAGAAATGAGCTGAATGCATGCCAGCGGGCTCGGCACTCTTGTGGAACATGTGTCAGGCACAGCAGGCTTCTTAAGCACCTCGCCACATGTGGGATTGGCAAACCTGCGAGGTCACCTCCCCGCCTGGCAAAACGTGCGCATTTATTCATCGTAAAGCACCTTGAGATTGTCAAATATTAAAAGTAGAAATACAGCTTGTCATGCTTTATAAATAGGATTTGTGAACCAGATATGACTCGCCTGCCAGGGGGCAAACAGGAGAAGCACCCAAGGACTCCAGCACCTAAAAATGTAAAGGACTGTTATTCCCCAAAGCCAAGAAAGCAAGATAAAAGTGATGCCAAGTTACTCCAGAGTCTCTCTCTGCCAGTGAGTTTAAAATCTGCCTAGGGAACAGTCTGCCTGTTCAGGAAAAGAACACAGTCCCTTGGTCTTAACATAGGTAAAAATTCTTAAGAAATATGGCCCTTTGCCTCTATAGATAAAAGCTAGACACACCAAGACTACAGACTTACCAAAAATGGAGGTAAGTCTCCTCTGGGACTAAATATCAGTCTAGCCATTTGGCAAATGGACACAGAAGCACCTCACTGTTGGCAGAGATAGAAACTGAGGCAGTCAGTTTAAAAGTTTCTGTATGGCTGAGGGTGTAGCTCAGTGGTAGAGAGCTTGCCTAGCATGTGTGAAGCCCTGGGTTCAAACCTCAGTACTGAAACAACAACAACAACAAAACCCCAAACCCCCCACGTTTCTGTAACTTCTCTCACAATCCAAGAAACAGAAGGTTGGTTCTATCAGCCAGCCCAACAGAGAGTAGAAAAAGGGCACTGAGTCTCAGCTACAGCGGAGCTTGTGTCATATACATAACAGATCTAACTAATCTAAATATAGAGAACCACTAATCGGTATCTGCTTTAGAAGAATTATCTTTTAAGTTTCATCATCATTCATCAGAAGTTTTAATAAACTTAAAGATAAATCAAATTACTTTAGTTGGCTAAAAAAAGGCCTAAATGATGACCTAAGGGAATGCAAAGGAAGTTTGAGTTTCTGGTCTTACTTTTCTTTGGGTGTTTCTCCTCCTTTTTATTAAATTTGTTTTTGTTTTGTTTGTTTTGCATTGTTTTGTTTTGTTTTTGGTGCTGGGCATGGAATCCAGGGCCTCACACATGCTAAACATGTGCTCTACCACTGAGCTACAAGCCCAACCCTTTTTCTTGGGTCTTTACTTCTGTTTCTTTTGCTTCCAGGCTGAAGCAAGTCCTTTCTTAACAGTACTCAGCTTATCTTAGAAATTAAGCAATGGGTAGCTAGGTGTGATGCACACATGCCTGTAATCCCTGTACTTGGGAGACTGAGACAGGAGGATCACAGGATCAAGACCAGCCTCAGCAACTTGGCCAGACCCTCAGCAATTTAGCAAGACCCTGTTTCAAATTTTTAAAAAATTTTAAAAGGCTGGGGGTATAGCTCATAGGCAGAGCCCCCCCAGTTCAATCCCTAGTACCACGTGCACATACACACAAGAAACTAAACAATGGGTAAGAACAGATATAGGGATGTATGCAAAATGTTGAGATGTCTTCCAAAACTCACAACTTAAAGAATATTACAAAAATGTTTGAAATTTGAAATTCTTTTCTAAGATCTATATATTATTAAATATTACCACCAGAAGACATCCTAAAAGCCCAGGCTTCCATAAATTCATTTGCTACTTATGTATGTTGGTACCAAACCAACATCCTTAATTTTAATCCCTTTTTCTTCATTTGTGCAACAAAATAATAATTTCTATCTTGTTACTGCTTGATAGGAAAAATGCCCCACACTGAGATTCTCAGCAAAGCGGGCCGATCTTGTGTATAGCTTTGGTCTCTTTCCCCCATAATATATACTCTTTATTTACTGACCTAACGTGTGCAGGGAAATGAGCCAAGGACTTTGGTGCCTATAGAGGTGGCTCAGCCATGTGTCATTTTGCATGGTGTCTAGGATAAAGCCCAAACAAGATTAGGAATTGGGAGTCTGAGTTGTAGTCCTGGCTCTGCCACCAACTACATGGCTCTTGGGAAATCTCTTACCCCTGGAGACCTCACTCTCCTCACCAACAAAATGAGGGAGAAACTAGATCAGTAGTTCTTACTGGGATCCATGACCCCCAAAGTATTATAGGATAATATTCAGGACCTGTGACTGTATGGGGGTAAATTGCATTTTATTTTCACTAATCTCTAACTGAAAATAGGCATTTCCTCCTCTTGTGACCATAGGTAACAAACCACAGCAGCATTGGCAGTGTATCAGCTGTGCCACATCACCAACAGAAACCACAGGTGTCTCCGTGTTCTTCCGCAGCTGTTGCAGGTATCTTGAAATCTTGTTTGGGCTCACTACTTTGAAATGATGGCGATTATTAGTCCTGCCACTAGAGTTTTAACTAATATGTTACATACTTGTTTTTTGGGGTTTGGGTGCTGGGGATTGAACCCAGGGCCTCTTGAATGCTGAGCATGTATTCTACCACTGAACTCCATCTCTGACTACAAGTTGGGTTTTAAGAATATATGGAAAACTCCAACTCACATTTATTACAATAGCTACTCTTTTTTAAAAAAGTGCTGATGAGGATGTAGAATTGGAATTCTTGTACGTTGTTGGTGGGAATGTAAAATGGTGTATTCTCTATGGAAAACATTATGGTAGCTATTTTATTTTATTTTATTCATTTATTTTTTTGCAGTACCGGGGATTGAACCCAGGGGCGGTCTACCTCCGCGCTATACCCCCGGCCCTATTTTTTATACTTTATTTTGAAACCGGGTCTCACGAAGTTGCGGAGGGCCTCACTAAGTAAAGAGAGAGAGAGAGAGAGAGAGAGAGCTGAGGCTGGCCGAACCTGGATCCTCCGGTCTCCGCCTCCCAAAGTACTGGGATTACAAGCGTGCGCCACCATGCCCGGCCCTATGGTAACTATTTTAAAAAATAAATATAGAATTATCATTTGATCTAGCAATTCTAATTCTGTGTATATAACTAAAAGAATTGAAAGGAGCAACTTGAACAGGTATTTGTACACCCACATTTATAGTAACATAGTCACATCATAGCCAAAAAAGTGGACCCAAGTAGCCATTGACAGATGAATAGGTAAACATATTGTGTTATATACACACAACGGAATATTATTCAGCCTTTAAAAAGAAGGAAATTCTTAGCCAGGCATGGTGGTGCATGTTTGTAATCCCAGTACTTGGGAGGCTGAGACAGGAGGGAGGATATTGTAGGTTCGAGGACAACCTCAGCAAGTAGTGAGACTGTCATCAACCTATCGAGACTCTGTTTCAAAGTAAAAATAAAATAGGGTTGGGGATGTAGCTCCGAGGTTGAATGCCCCTGAGCTCAATCCCCAGTAAAACACACACACACACACACACACACACACACACACACACACACGGAAATTCTTACATATGTTGCAACATGGAAGAACCCCGAAGACATTAAATGAAATGAACAAGTCACAGAGGTGGGGATAGATCTCTGTGGTGGAGTGCTTGCCTAGCATGTGTGAGGCCCTGGGTTTGACTCTCAGCATGGCAAAAAAACAAACAAAAAGCAAATGCGAGTTGCAAAAGGGCAAGTGCTGTCTGATTCCACTTATATGCGGTGCTTAGAAGAGTCAGATTCATAGCGACTGAAAACAGAAGGGTGTTTGCCAGGGGCTGGCAGGGGAGTGTGAGATTATTGTTTGATGGGAATGTGTCGGGGGCATCCCTCGGTCTCTCGGGGCCAGCCAGAGAGAGAGAGAGATGCGAAGCTGATGGGGGGGCAGGGCCGGACGGTTGGACAAAGAATCATACCTCCAACCGGGAGCAATGTCTGGCATGGACTCGTTTATTAGAAAGCACATCTCTCTTTTATAGTACAGGAAGTTCGCAATGAGTAGGGTGTGGCACCA
>PVJS01052156.1:0-13717 GCA_004027185.1 Glis glis
GCCTCACTAAGGAGAGAGAGAGAAAGAGAGAGAGAGAGAGAGAGAGAGAGAGAGAGAGCGAGCTGAGGTTGGCCACGAACCCAGATCCTCCGGTCTCCGCCTCCCAAAGTACTGGGATTACAAGCATGCGCCACCACGCCCAGCAACAATGAATTATTCTAATACTTAATGGATAAGAACCTAACTAAATGAGGTAATGCAATAATTATTCACACACTTGATGTTCTCTTAATCATATGTAAGCTTGTCTTGATTGCACCAGTTTTAGATGAATCTTTTATTTAAGGGTAAAGACTGTATTTAAACATTGCTAAAATTTATGAAAGCTGGAATATTCAAACATTTAGATATGGAAGCTTGCTATCATTTTTACATGTTTTAATGAGTTTTTAAAAGTTCCAAATGCCTTAATCATTATTTTCATTTTTTTAACCTTGGTCCTTTCCTGCACCTTCCTACTGGCAAACTTCTTTCCAACAATATCAATTCCTTTGTGACATTGTCTCTGTCAAAAAACCTGGCTAGGGCTGGGTGTGGTGGCGCACCCTTGTAATTCCAGTACTTTGGGAGGCGGAGACCAGAGGACCCAGGTTCGAGGCCAGCCTCAGCTTGCGCACGCACACGCACGCGCTCTCTCTCTCTCTCTCTCTCTCCCTGTTTCCCTCCCTGTCTCTCTCTCTCTCTTTCTCCCTGTCTCTCTCTCTCTCTACTTAGTGAGGCCCTCCGCAGCTTCGTGAGACTCGGTTTCAAAATAAAGTATAAAAAAATAGGGCAGAGGGTGTAGCGCAGAGGTAGAACGCCCCTGGGTTCAATCCCTGGTACCGCAATAAATAAATAAATAAAAAACCTGGCTGTTCTTTATTCTCACTCCTCAAACTGAGCTTCTCAAGATTAGGGAATATATTTTATCCATAGCAGGTCTCCAATAAATGTTCATCGAATTTAATATAAATAAATGTTAAAAAATTAGATAATTCAATAATTCAGAAGCTATTCAAAAGCATCAACTAGCTTTCTCTGCTGCAGAGGAGAAAATTGCAATTAAAAAGAAATCTGCTTCAACTTCTTACATCAAAAGGTTGAGAGACAAATGTAATGGAATAATGCTCAAGGCATTAATGATATATGGTCCTTTTTCTTAGTAAATACATATTTATTTGCTCTTTATGTTTTTTTCTAGGAGGAGCAGCCCTCTATTTTCTTTCCTTTTATACAGAATCATTCTAAGTGTACTACCACCTTCAGAAAGAAATATTCTGGAGGTGGGAAGAATGGAAATAAATTTGTCTATTTACTATTAATTCACGGAGATTCCTCTTAACCTTGGGAAGTAAAAGAGTCATTTATAAGTAGCCAATAAGAAAAATCTAGGACATGACTTCGCAAGACAAAGTCAAAGAATTAATTGTTCCTCCAAGAGAGTGGGGAGGGAGCTGGGGGAAGCTTACCAAGTGCTGTGTGCATATATGTCCCTATCACTCTGAACTACATTATGATGTGAGACTACAATGCACCAAGAAAAGTGCATTAAAAAAAATAAAACTAGTCCCAGAAATTAAAAAACTGAATCTTACACCTGTACACACAGACACAGACACACACAGACACACAGACACATACTGTATACATCAACTGGTAAAAATAATTCCTACCTCAGGATCATCATCATCAAAATCATGGTAAGTGGAATGATCTGGATTATTCACTTTATCCAGCAGCTCTATCGCCAAAGATCGTGTCAAAGGTTGCGTGACAAAAGGGTGCTATAAAAATAAAGTAATGCAGAAAAGAACATTATTAGAAATCTTATTAAATACATTTTTATCTTTGAAAATCACATAAGATTTCAGGGAAAATATAATACCTGTAGTAACTTCTCAGCAGTAGGTCTTTTTTTTGGATTTTTGGTAAGAGCCATTTTCACAAAATGATGGAAACTATTTGACCTAAGAAATGTTGAAAATTAGACCTTTATATTTCAATTTTTTCTTGCTTGTCTTACTATAAAAGTTAATAACACAAAAATACTTACCACTTCATTTTATCCTTTAGTTTAGGAGGCTGAAAATTGCTTTTTGTCATTAGAAATAATGCTCTGAAAAATCAACAAAAGATTACACATTACAATTATATGACTACTTATTCCCAAATAAGGCAAAGCAAGACTAAAACAAGTATTTTTTCATGACATAACAGATAATACTAAGAAGAAAAAAGCCTTAAGCATAGGATTCTTCCACTCTGACACACTGACCTCATTGGGTGTAGGTCAAACATCGGAGGCTGAAGCTCAGCGAGCTCTATGGCAGTGATTCCCACTGCCCAGAGGTCACAGAGCTGGTTGTACCCTCCTTTCCTCTCTACGGCTGCGACTTCAGGCGCCATCCTGAAGGAAACATCCCCAAAAAGAAAAAAAACTTTTGTTTAGTGTATTGTCTTTCATACTCCCACCATAGACACATGGAACCATCACTATCTAAATTAAAAGTCCATTTAGGCCTTGATTTCTGAAAATACACAGTACTTCAAAGATACACTTTTTCCAAGATTTTGCCATTCATACAACCCTCTGTTCCAAGCCCCCACTGGTGATTCCTTTGTTATTTCACTATACCACTTCCCACTAAAGAGGTATATAAAAATGTACAATTAAAATTTGTACATGCCCCCAACTTGTCCATATCCCAATCTTTCTCATACATACAAACTTTTATAAAGAAATAACATTTGCAATAAATAATCTCTATATTTTTTGTTCTATCTCCTTGAATCAATAAGCTGCAAATTGGTCACTGTTTTTACTTCACCAAAACTACTACTTAGGGTACCAATAAATTTCATACTTAGTATCTAATTTATATTTACTATAACTTTTGGTATTTTTTCATTTTATTATAATGATGGAAAAGTTATAGAAATGGGTGTCTATTTTTTAAAACTGCACTTATTCAGAGGAAAGTTATCCAAATTCAGTATTTTTATTCCTTTTAACTATGTTATAGTCTTATTCTAATTATACCTTGACTGATTTAAATGATTTTTAAAAATATACAAACAAATTGTCAAATCCTAAAGAATAGTTTTGGAAACAACTACTTGAGATAAACATCTCAACTCTTCCAGTTCAAAAGAGCGATTTAAATAAGTGGCCTTAGCTGGGCGTAGTGGTGTGCACTTGTAATCCCAGTAACCTGGGAGGCTGAGACAGGAGGATCGCGGGTCATGGCCAGCCTCAGCTACTTAGTGAGGCCCTCCGCAACTTAGTGAGACCCTGTTTCCAAATAAAGAATAAAAAATAGGGCTGGGGGTGTAGCTTGGAGGTAGAATGCCCCTGGGTTCAATCCCCAGTACCACACACACGTACACACACACACCAAAAAAAAAAAAAAGTGGCCTTACATTTGTCTTTCATATGATTCCAGGAAAGTCAGAGCAGTCACATTAAAAAAAAAAAATTAAGAAAGCCCTCTAGCTTTCAAAACACTGGTCTTAAAAACTTTTAAATCTTAAAAGTAGCTCTTATGAAAATTTAAATTGTGCTAAGAAAAGCACAACTGGAAGGATGTTGGTTATTACATTACTGTTGGCTAGATTCCAGCTAGCTGGTGGAAATGCCCCAACAGAGAGTACAATGCACTCCAGGCGGTAGCTGTGAACCTGCCTGCCCTTCCCTTCCCCAGCCGGCCACGTCAGCTGGCACTCTCCATCCTTTTTTTTTTTTTTTTTTGCGGTACCGGGGATTGAACCCAGGGGCGTACCTCCGCGCTACACCCCCAGCCCTATTTTTTTATACTTTATTTTGAAACCAGGTCTCACGAAGTTGCGGAGGGCCTCACTAGGTAGAGAGAGAGAGAGAGACGGGGGGAGAGAGAGAGAGAGAGAACTGAGGCTGGCCACGAACCCGGATCCTCCGGTCTCCGCCTCCCAAAGTACTGGGATTACAAGCGTGCGCCACCACGCCCGGCTACTCTCCATCCTCTTAAAACACAAGGACATCCCAGCTGGTGCTGCTTCTGGTCCTGCCACAGCTTGTCCTGCCATGACACTGTGCCTGTCCACAGTCACCTGGACTCATCTATGAACCTACTTATTTCAAGTAAATTTGCTACTGTAAACACAGTTTAAATATTATGAAAACTGATTTATTGTGAAGATAAAAAGAATAAGTTGTAATAAAAATTAAACTGAATGCTTTAGAAAAACTTATAATAAAGACAAATGTCTAAAGACAACCCCCAAAGCCCTAGCAAATTACATAAGAACATAACTGCAAAATACTGTGAAGGCTACAGACTATGATTCCATATGAATGACATTCCAGGAAAAGGCAAAACCACAGAGATAGAAATTATTAGATGACGAAAATATGTTTTGACTGTTCAACATTCAGAGGATTGTGCACCTGTTTTAAGATTAAACGTAACTAGTTTACAACTCAATAAATCTGACCAGAAAAAAAAGGGCAATGTAGTTGATGCATTATGGGTGTAGGTGACATTATTAAGATGGACCTCAATGAATGATCCCAAAGAAAAGGCTTTGGCTCTTTACCAAAAGACTGACAAAAAAAAACTTAAATGCCTCCATTGAAATAAAATCTTTATGGTATACAGGAATTACGTTTTTTTTTTTTTTTTTTTTGTGGTACTGGGGCTGGAACCCAGAGGCATTCTACCTCCAAGTTACACCTCCAGCCCTATTTTTTATTCTTTATTTTGAAACAGGGTCTCACTAAGTTGCGGAGGGCCTCACTAAGTAGCTGGGCTGGCCGTGAACCCGGATCCTCTGGTCTCAGCCTCCCAAGTACTGGGATTACAAGCGTGCGCCACCATGCCCGGCCTAGGAATTACTTTTTAGATTTGCCACTTCAACAAACTTTCTTGACTGTAATCCCCAACCTAACCACTTTTTTTTTTTCTGGAACTGGGGACTTAACTGGGGCATTCTACCTCCGAGCTACACCCCCAGCCCTATTTTTTATCCTTTATATTTTTGAAATAGGGTCTCACTAAGTTGCAGAGGGCCTCACTAAGTAGCTGAGGCTCACCGTGAGCCTGTGATCCTCCTGTCTCAGCCTCCCAAGTACTGGGATTACAAGTGTACGCCACCACACCCAGCTCAACCTAGCCACTTTGGAAGAGAGCAATTCCATATCCTTAGACTTAGGTGGGAAAGATATACTAGATAAAGAGAGAGAGTGGGAGTGCTCTATTAATTGACTTCACCTAACTCCTAATTTCACATGTTCCCAAGATATTTCTCACACCAAGAAGAATGACAGTTTTAATCTGAGGTATACCATCATGTGGAATGTCCAACACCAGGCATGATTCTGGGGGTAGGGATTACATTTACAGGAGCACAGCTAGATAGAGTCTCAAAAATTTTATTCCCCATGAGCCCTTTGCCAGAAAGATACTAAAATGTGCTTCGGGGCGGGGGGGAAGAGTGAATTGAGAAAGAAATCCCAAGCTGAAAAACTCCAAGGCATAGCTATGCAAAACAAACAAACAAACAAAAACTAGAGTAAAAAGACCAGACTGAGCCGGGCGTGGTGGCGCACTCTTGTAATCTCAGTACTTTGGGAGGCGGAGACTGGAGGATCCGGGTTCGTGGCCAGCCTCAGCTCTCTCTCTCTCTCCCTGTTTCTCTCTCTCTCTCTACTTAGCAACTTCGTGAGACCCGGTTTCAAAATAAAGTATAAAAAATAGGGCCGGGGGTATAGCGCGGAGGTAGAATGCCCCTGCATTCAATCCCTGGTACTGCAAAAAAAAAAAAAAAAAAAAAACCCAAAAACAAAAGACCAGACTGGAAAAGGAGAGGAGAGGACTCCAGGAAGAATTATTCCAGAAAAAAAAAAAAAATAAGTTAAAGCAACAAAAATCAGGACTGAGAGATGGTTTGAAAGGCTTTATGATATAGAAAATTATATGGCGGCATCTTACAAAACTGTAAAATGTGGGAAAGTATGGCAAATCTTAGTAAGGAATTTTTAAAAACTAAGCAAATTAAAGCCGGGTGTGGTGGCACATGCTTGTAATCCCAGTACTTGGGAGGCTCAGATGGAAGGATCACAGGTTCACGGCCAGCCTCAGCTACTTAGTGAGGCCCTCCACAACTTAGTGAGACCCTGTTTCAAAATAAAGAACAAAAAATAGGGCTGGGGGTGTAGCTCAGAGATAGAATGCCCCTGGGTTCAATCCCCAGTACCGCAAAACAAACAAACAAAAAACAACAACAAAACTAAGCAAATTAAAAATATTATTAAATGTAGGAAAATACTGCAAGAAAGTGTGATAAAATATTAATTGAATTCACCAAGTACAATGCAAGGTGAAGATGTCTAGAAGATGAACAAAAAGGGCTAAAATTTTTACCTATCATAACACAGTCTTAATGATGGATAATGCGAAAGATGGCAGAGGATGGGACTAGAAGAGTTTTTCCTATAAGCATTTTTATCACAATTTGACTTTTTATATACATGTTTGAGAAAAAGGCAATTAGTAGTACAGATTAGTGCTACACCATTGCTGATGAGTCAGAATACGAATGTCAGGGGAGTGGTAGCATACACACTGCAGGCATGGCAAGACTTTGGACGAAGCAGTGGTGTGAACCAAAACAGCTCTGTACCTGTCCACCCCTAGTCACTGTGCTTGGTATCATACCTAGCACATAGTAAGTGGCCAAGAAATACTGAATAAATGAACAAATAGGACAGTTTG
Organism: Glis glis; assembly: GCA_004027185.1. Lineage (NCBI taxonomy): Eukaryota > Metazoa > Chordata > Mammalia > Rodentia > Gliridae > Glis > Glis glis. The sequence goes on from PVJS01052156.1 coordinate 6,729, forward strand.
TAGAGGATGGTCAAAGACCACCTATACCTAGCACACACAAGTAGAAACGAAGGTCTGTGGAGGAGACTGCTAGAAAGTTTAATAAAGTGGACAGAGGCCTGACCACAGAAGACTCCAAAAATACAAGAAATCTGCATCTGCACTTTTTTATTGGGGGAGGGGAATCAAACTCAGGGCCTCAGGAATGTTAGGACTCTATCACTGAGCTATACCCCCAGCCCCTGCATTTGATCTTGTAGTCAACTAAAACATGCCAAAAACCTAATGTTGACAGATTGATTAGAATATGGAGGTGAAGAAAGACAGATATAAAGACATTTGTGAAAATACAAGTGATAGGTGCAGGAGCAAGAATAAGGGATTTCCAGCAAAGCTGGAAGGTTCTTGGAAACCATACCAATCTTTAAAGCCTTTTGTATTTAATGAAAAATAATAGGGCAGGATACTTTTTGGACATGCAATCTATCCACAAGTATACATGCCTAAATTACTTCACCTGTTGATGATCTTCTTGATAACTTTAGTCCTAAAAAGTGTGACTAGTCTATTTTTTTTTAGAATTGCTGTATCCAATAATGATGACAACAAAAATTAAAATACAATTACCAATATGGTGTACCAATGAAAGACTTCCGTTTGGCAATTGTAGCTGTTATCTGTGCAGACACTCCAAAATCAGCTATTAAAAAAATAAACATTTAGAAAAGAAACATGAGAGACTGTTCAAGGTAACATGAAAAGAAATGTTTAATAAATATTTTTGTTAAGTTAATTTCATGAAAATGAGATATTCTCAAATACCACATTAAATTTTTTTAGCTTTGATGGACTAGTATTAAGTAGTAAGTGTGTATCATTGCCAAATGATTCTCATATACACACACATGAATCAAATAACAACGAAGGTCAAGCTCAAATAAGTTTGATGAGAAAAAGATAGCTGAGAAAATCTAAACTGCCACATTTATTAACATTATAATTTCTAATTTCTAGGACCTAAAATTCAAGGAATATCACTGAAAGGGACCTTTAAGTAGGTTCCATTCACTGTTAGACCCATGATGACTGACATCAAATAGAACAGTAAGCTTACTGGTAAATCTATCTAGTTTAAAGATACTCAAACACAATATTCCCCAAATTTTACCTTAGTAATAAATTCTAATACCAATAATAATCACTATCAGGAATTTGTTACTATTCTTTTAGACAAGTATATTGAGTTTTAATATTTTCTAGTGTATTTGATGATGAATTCTAAATCCTTCTTAACTAAGATATATGTATATCTTTAAGTGAGGAACATGACATTGCCATAAAATACTAAATTGCTGATAGAAACTATTTGCTAAGCCACCAACAGTTAGATAACGGAAAAGAATAGGACTTATCTTTTCTGCTTTTCCCGTATTTACAGGTCACTCAGAAAAACTGTACTATATGTTAACTATTAAATTATTTTTGTATGCTGCAAACATTTTAATGATTATTGTTGAGCATATATTTTGGAAAGTTTTTACTTCAAGCTGCCACAAGTTAAATAAATGTTTATAATATACAAAGAAAATACAACTAAACATAAAACTTGCTTTAAGTGTGTTGTACTTGACCATTAGTGTGTCCTCCCACTCATATGTCTTTATTTTTGAGCTGCACAAACACACTTAAGAATTTGATCTTTATAGTATGGCATTTAGGAAATATTCTTAATCTGATTAGTTACCTATAGGAGGCTAAAGTGTGCAAGTTCTGTGTGTGTTTCTGTGCGCGCGCATGTGCGCACATGTGCGGTACTGGGGACTGAACTTAGGGTCTTGCACATGCTAGGCAAGTGCTCTACCACTGAGCTACATCCCCAGCCCTCTTCATTATTTTTATAAATAAATACACATTTAATATTTTTACTTGTCTTATTACTTCAAAATAATTGTTTCATATTTGTTATTACATATTTCATTTAATACTTAATAGATGACTTTGTTCATATCTACTAACTGAACACTTTTCCTCTTAGTCTTTCAAATTAAGTCATTATTTGGGTTTTGAAGGCTATTTTAATCATAATGAACAACCAGAAGTTACAAAATGAAATACAAGTTACTATTTGAAATAAAGCATCATTCAGCATCTAAATTACATTCTTATGGAAGTAATACTGTATTTTATTTTAAAAGCATAAGTTAAGAATGTAGGATTTTGGGGGGTTAATGAATTTTCTTATTTTTGTTTGTCTTTTTTTTATTACAAGATTTTATACAGATTTCTTACTAAAAGTCACGTTCCTGGGTTTAGAGGTAAAAGAATTCCCAAAGAATATTATTTCACGATATCTTTGCAACAAATCTGTTTTATATGATGGACAGACTTCATTACTGTTTTAAGAGAGGAAGAATCAGATACAGAGAGAAGACATGCCCTACAATGAAATTTCCATCTAAAAATACAAAGATGCTATCCAAGGAGAGGGGAAATTTCGTCTTACAAAACAAAACAGGAAAATACCATAAACTTTGTTTTAGAATACATTTGTTTATGTGACAAAATTCCAATTTACTTACCCAATTTCACATGGCCATTATCCGTTAATAGAATGTTAGCTCCCTTCAAAGTAAGAACAATTTAGTTAAAAGTAGAAAGCAGACATTTTATCAGACAGGAAATGTAATAGATTAAATACATATATATAAAATAATCACATACTTGGGCTAAGAAATATTTAAAACTTAAAGTGTGCTTAATTAAAATGTTAAATCATTATATTCATAGGAAATTTATTGTCTACCTTTTCGACAATTTGACTATCCTTATAAAATGTTCTACCTTAAAGAAAAAAAAAGCTGCTACTAACATATAGTAAGTTTTCATCTAAATATCTCCTCACTAATCACATATATCACTACACTAAAAGGTTACTTTACAATGGTGTTTTCAATTGCTTGTAGTACACTTAAAACTTGACTACTATTTCCTGATTAAAAACCTCCCTTTCTGGGAACTTGCTATCATTACACCAGTGCTGATGTGTGCCTGCCTTGCTGCTTGGTATGTGAGGCTGTCTATCCCAACCGGCCTTCCCAGGGTTTAGGGTCATTCAGAACATAACAGCTAGCCACAGACCCACAGAATTAAAATGTCACCTGTCTGATGACCTGGTAGCATTTCAGCCACGTTTGCTTCTGGATGTAAGCTCAAAGAGGATAATAATGACTACTTCATCTTTAATAAACTCAAAAAGGAGGAAAACATATATGTCCCATGGTATTATAGGCTATTTTACCCCTTCTTTTCTGCAACTTTTAAATGAGCAGCCACAGTAGGTGGCTCTTTAATCCAAGGTGCCACCAATGATTAAGTATAAGCTTGGGGGGAAAACCAACAAGAGAAAAAAACGATAGAATAGAAGGCAGAAAAAAAGAAAAAGGGAGATTCCAGACTCCCAAATATCACCAGTGAAGCTCAGCAGTACCCACTATCATTACTCTAACTCTAGGAAATAATGGGGGAAAGGAGAAAAAGGAAAGAGAGGACGTCAGAACAAGGATTTTAACTTATCTGTTGGCCTTTCCCCAGCTTCAGATTAATTTTCCTAAGTTATGGCTTATCTCATGCCACATGTACATCACAGCTTTTGATCCTTTCTTCTTTTCCTCCTTCTCTCCATTCCTTTCTCCCTGAGAGATAATAACCAGGTGCTATTTTAAGTTCTGGGCTTATAGTAATGAATAAGTTCCAGTTCTCATGGAATTTATCTCCCAGTAGGATAAAATCTGAAAATGACTCTATCTATTATCTATCATCTATCTATCTATCTATCTATCTGTCTGTCTGTCTGTCTGTCTATCTAACAACAAATGATTCAAAGTCAGGCAGAGATGAGCACTCTGAAGACAAAGCAGGGGAAGGAAGGCCTCTCTAAGGCAGCAACATTTCACAGAGATCTCGTTGAAGTAAGGGTACTGAGCCATACCCAAATCTGTACAAGAACATTCCAGGAAGAGGGAACAGTACATACAAAGATCTAGGAACTCAATATATTCCAAGAACAGCAAGTTCAAGGAAAGGAGTGTGAGATGAGGACAGAGAAATGCAGGGGCCAGTTCATTCACAACCTTGTAGGCCATGGTAAAGGCATCTGGACTTTATACTGAGTATGAAGGAAACCAATGGTGGTTTATAAGCAAGAAACTGACAAGATCGGACTTTAAAAAAATTTTTTTTGGTTGCCAGGTAGAAAAGAGATTATAGAACCACTCAAGAATGGGAGCAGTGAGACCAGCTGGAAGGGTACTAGAGAAGTCCAGGAAAGACACAGTAGGAGCTTAGATAGGGTAGAGACAGTGGTGATGGTCAGAATTTACCCCAATTCTGAGGTCTGGCACACAGTCCTTGAATAATGGAGCACCAAGCTACCCAGCCAACCTCAACTCCTATTAATCTCATACACTCATCTCCTCAATAATATAATCCAGATTCTATGTTCTCTAAAATGGCCTCATTCTTTCTAATCTCTGTAGCTTGGTTAATATTGTTCTTTCTCTTTGAACTGCACACCACCCTCTATTTCTGACAAAAACCTATCAATCCTTCCCAGTAATCAAAGTGCCAATGACAGGGAACCTTTCTTAATTTACAAACCTTCATGTAATCTCTTCTACATCTGAACTTCAAAGCTCTTTGCGTGCATCTTTTAAGTGGCTTATACAAATACTGAAAGCAGGGAATCTTAGGAGAGACCTGTGAGTCCACAAAATCCCAAGGAAAATTGGAGGCATGGGTATAAAGGGCATTTTCTCAGGAGAGGCTACGACTTTCATCAGAGACTCAAAGAGCAGCATGATTCATCCCACCTCCAAAAAAGGTTAAGAAACTACACTAGAACATTACATTAAGTGAGAATAGCTATCACAGAAAGTGAAGGGTCATAAGTTTCTCTCATATGTGGAAGCTTGTAAGTAATCGGGATATAAGAGGGACTTCAGAAAATGGAGGAGAAACTCCAGTGGAGCAACGGAGGTGGTCTAGGGGAGGGGGGGAAAGGGAAGATCAATGAAGGAATCACTTCCATCGACATTAGGTACATAAGTGAGAATACCAACGTCACCTACAGGGAAGGGGGGAGTGGGGAAGGAGCCGGGAGAAAGCTTACGAAGTGCTGTGTGCATGTATGTTACTATCACTATGAACTACATTATGATGTGAGGCTACAATGCACCAATAAAAGTAAAAAAAAAAAAAAAGAAAAAGAAAACAAAAGGGGGAGACAAGAGAAGGGGAAAGAATGAACAAGGAAGAAGGGACAAGAGAAATCAAGTATCTAGATTGGAGCCAGGCATGGTGGCGCACGCTTATAATCCCAGTACTTGGGAGGTAGAGTCCAGAGGATCCGGGTTCGCGCCCAGCCTCAGCTACTTAGTGAGGCCCTCCGCAACTTCATGAGACCCGGTTTCAAAATAAAGGATAAAAAATTGGGCCGGGGGTGTAGCTCGGAGGTAGAACGCCCCACGCCCCGGGTTCTATCCCCGGTACTGCAAAAAAAAAAAAAAATTTAGATTGGGAAGATGGCAGTAACTTTAGAAATACCCTCGGAAGTTTTGTCACTGCACCTGGTTCCACCACTGAGCTAACACCAGCATGTCCAGAGTGCCTGCTCTCTTCTGCCAGCTTATGAAAAGACTATCAGAAAATGCTGAGGTCTAATTTATCTATTTTAATATATTATTGATAGTTTCTTAAGATTGCAAAGCTTAGCCAGGCGTGGTGGCGCACACTTGTAATCCCAGTACTTTGGGAGGCGGAGACCGGAGGATCCAGGTTCGCGGCCAGCCTCAGCTCTCTCTCTCTCTCTCTCTCTACTTAGTGAGGCCCTCCGCAACTTCGTGAGACCCGGTTTCAAAATAAAGTATAAAAAAATAGGGCCAGGGGTGTAGCGCGGAGAGAACACCCCTGGGTTCAATCCCCGGTACCACAAAAAAAAAAAAAAAAAAGATTGCAAAGCTTAGTGGAATTTTCAAAGCATGAAACTTACTAAAAACTGTAATTTGATGGAAGCTATAAAATTAATCTGCATTTTATAAATAAGTTAAAAAGAATGATTAAACATTAATGAACTTAATTATACATTTTAAATGGGTAAATTTTATGGTATATGAATTATATCTCAATAAAACCACTATAAAATTGAACTCTTCATAGTATCACTTTTATTTTGATAATATATTTCAGATAAAAAATTTATGAAACAGAATAATCAAAATTATATTGCTAATGATTTGATGAGAGTATTTAAAAATGAAAAGAATGTTACTAGGTTAAAAAGAAAATGTATACCTTTATATCTCTGTGCATTTTTCCTTTACTGTGAAGATAATATAACCCCTGGAATTTCAAAGAACAGAAAAATGAACAAGATTTTTATCACAGAGCACGATTTGGGATTTTAAGTGATTAACTAAGTAGTGGTCTCTGTATCTTATCTAGTCCTTAAAGTTTGGTAGCAACCATTAACTTATTTTAATTAAACATCCTAGAAGACAATAGAATCCAGAAAATGAGAATGGTATATAAAGCTCAGTTGAAAACACTAATTTTTCGATGACAATTTGCAGTAAACTCTGCAAATAACTTAAAATATAACTTTTTAAAAAGTGTTTATCCAATTAGTATCAAATGAATTTTGATTCCCAAAATAATCATTTTCAAACCTTTTTTTTTGATATTAAGAGAAATACAAAAAATATTCAACAACAAATCTAAACTGCGTGAACTTTAGGTTATATCATCAATTTAGGTTTTACAGTGTTTGAGTTTCTCACACAACTTAAAAATGTATTGAAAGTCTTCAAGAGTTTACCAAGGCCGGGCGTGGTGGCGCACGCTTGTAATCCCAGTACTTTGGGAGGCGGAGACCGGAGGATCCGGGTTCGCGGCCACCCTCAGCTCTCTCTCTGTCTCTCTCTCTACTTAGTGAGGCCCTCCGCAACTTCGTGAGA
>PVJS01052157.1:0-13717 GCA_004027185.1 Glis glis
GTGTGGTGGCGCATGCTTGTAATCCCAGTACTTTGGGAGGCAGAGACCGGAGGATCCGGGTTCGCGGCCAGCCTCAGCTCTTGCTCTGTCTCTCTCTCTCTCTCTCTCCCTGTCTCTCTCTCTCTCTCCTTAGTGAGGCCCTCCGCAACCTCGTGAGACCCGGTTTCAAAATAAAACATAAAAAATAGGGCCGGGGGCGTAGCGCGGAGGTAGAACGCCTCTGCGTTCAATCCCCGGTACCGCAAAAAAAAATAAATAAATAAAATAAAATGCATGGAAGAAAACATTGGCAATATATATATTTTTCTGAGATATATATATATATATATATATATATATATACTTCTAATATATATATCAGAAAAAGGGCTAATATACTTAGTATCCAATGATTAATACAATAAGTTATTAAAATAAACAGCCTCATGAGAAGAAGATGGTGACTGAGGGAGACACCATATCGTGATCCCTCTGAGACTCAGATCTCATCGCTGTGAAAGCAGCTTCTTAACAAGAGGAAAAAACGCAGCAAAAATTTGAACTAAACAACAAAAAATTTGAAATGCAATACATTCAAAGCCAGAAGATAGAACAGAGGACAGTAAAAAGCTCCAAGTACCTTACCTAGGGGACGGTGGCAACCGCAGCGGCGGCAACGCCATCTTTGCCAGTCTGCGCCAGCAGCTACCAGCATTGTGGCTTCAACAGACCACCAACAAAGAAGCCAACAACCTGTTGTAAATCCAGCAAACGCAGATCATCAGCAACGAAATCGAGCAGCATCTCACTTCACACTTGACAGAGACCTGAACTATGGTGGTGGCAACGGCTGTAGCACCATCTTGGCCAGGCCACACCAGCGGCTTCCACAGACTGCCAACAAAGAAGCCAGCAACCTGTTGTAAATGCAGCAACTGCAGAGCATCAACCACGAAACTGAGCAGCAACTTGCTCCACACTCAACAGAGATCCCAACAGTGGCAGCTGCAGTGGCAGCCAGGGTGGCACCATATTGGTCAGGCTGCACCAGCAGCTACAGGCATTGTGGCTTCCACAGGCCACCAACCTGTGTTGGTGAAGAAGCCAGTGACCTGCTGTAAATCCAGCAACTTCAGATCATCTGCAACAAAAGTGAGCAGCAACTCGCTCCATGCTCGGCAGAGACCTGAGTACCTGGAGGCCTGACCAGAACCTGTGGCAGTGGCTAAGCCCACCCTCTCCCCCAGAGATTAAAAGCAGTGCTCAACAAGACCATAAATTAACAAGCCGCCTCAGGGGGAGACCACCCAGAGTGGCCACAGGGACTCTTGTGGCAAGCAATAGACTCGAGGGGTCTAAGACTTTGTGGAGCACCCCTGGGGAGGTGGGAGTGGGGTCTGCTCTAAGACATAGTAGAAGCACAGATAAGCAGACAGCCCCTGGCGACATTCAAGTGGGGCAGACCTACAGACCACAGGCATCAGTGCCCTTGCAGGGTTTCCAGGGATCACCACAGGGGACACAGTCATGGTAGCTGGGGAAAAATCAGACCAACCTAGCCTTCTTTGTGGAAAATAGAAAGTTCCATGTTTGCACAGAGTCGGGTCAAAGTAACATCTGCCACTTATATAGGCAAAGAGAGACACAGGCCTGGGTCCCATGCTGGGGACACCTTCCATATATGTAGACAGAGAGACACATAGGGACAGGCCCAGTGGAGAATGCAGAGACCCACGCTTGCACTGGCTGCCTGCAGGACACAAACTGTCCAGCTCACACCTCTCAGTGTACTCCCTATTACATAGGAGACAGACAGGTCCACAGGCCTTAACACCTAGAACCCATAAACATCACCATTGCAGTGGACAGAAAAAAATCCTACAGTAACTGCAACGCAGTACTGATGATCTACAGGCAAAACAATACTGGGGGGATACTGGACATATAATTCAAAGTTGATTCTAAAGGGTAATAAACACACAACAAAAAGCTGAGAATAACCATTCAGTCAAGGCTCACCTTTGCTGAAGTAGATATATACCTCTGGAATAAGATACAATGAAAGGAGAGAGATTAGAAATAGGAAGCCTACAGTGTGAGAGACAGCTACCAAAAGCAACAAAGACATAAACTTAAGCAACCCGAAATCATTCGAAGGAAGAATAGCAAAGAAAAAATGAGCTCCCAGAACTCCACAACAACAGACCCTGCCAACACTTAATTGCAATGATTTCCAGAAGCACAATTCAGAACTTTAATAATAGAAATAATACAGGATTTCAGAAAAGAATTCAGAGAGAGCCTGAAAGTAATGAAGGATTAAATAAACAAAGAATCTGACACTGAACAGAAACCAAAAAGAAGCTCTGAAGGAAGTGAAGGATGAAATAATTGAAATGAAGGCATCAATGCAAACTATCAACAATAGACTAGACCACATGTAAAACAGAATCTCACTCTTAGAGGATGACCTCTCCAAAAATGAATTCATAGTATATAATTTAGAAAAAATAATTCAACAACATGAATTGGACATTGAATAGATTTCAGCCGATGTTAAAAGAGCAAACCTAAGAATAATAGGCAGAGAAGAGAGAATAGAAGCTAAAACCAAAGGAATAAATAATCTTTTCAGAGAAGTAATATTAGAAAATTTTCCAAACATAGAAAAAGAGGTTGATACACAGGTAGAGGAAACATATAGAACCCCCAATAGACAAGATCAGAGAAAAGGTTCATCACAACACATAATAGTCAAAGTGACTAATGTAGTGACCAAGGAGAGAATCTTAAATGCAATGAGAGGAAACGATCAAGTGACATTCAGAGGCAAACCAATAAGAATCAATCTAGAATTTTCAAACAAAGTCATGAAAGCCAGGAGAACCTGGAGCTACATATTCCAAATTCTGAAAGAAAACAGCTTCCAGCAAATATTTATCTAACCAGCAAAGATATCATTCAAATTTGACAGGGAAATAAAAACCTTCCACGATAAAAGAAGATAAAAGACTTTATGTCTTCCAAACCAGCACTAGAAAAAATACTCAAAGAGATTAATTACAAAGAAGAAATAATAAAGAAATGCCAGAGCCAGGCGTGGTGGCGCACGCTTGTAATCCCAGTACTTTAGGAGGCGGAGACCGGAGGATCCGGGTTCACGGCCAGCCTCAGCTCTCTCTCTGTCTCTCTCTCCCTGTCTATCTCTCTCTCTCTCCCCTTAATGAGGCCCTCCGCAACTTCGTGAGACCTGGTTTCAAAATAAAGAATAAAAAAATAGGGCCGCGGGTGTAGCACGGAGGTAGAATGCCCCTGTGTTCAATCCCTGGTACCTCAAAAAAAAAAAAAAAAAGAAATGCCAGAACCAGAGAAACAATTATTTCCATCAAACAAACAACTAAGCAAAGAACAAACACTACCTCAAACAGAAATTAAAACTCAAAGTATTAGGAATAAAAATTCATCTCTCAGTAATCACACTAAACAAAAATGGCCTCATCTCCCCAATCAAAAGACATAAGGTGGCAAAATGAATTAAAAATCATAATCCATCTATATTCTGTCTGCAAGAAACACACCTTACAAGTAAAGATACTCAAACTAAGGTGAAGGGATGGAGCAAGGCAATCCATGCTAATAGAACACACACACACACACAAAAAAAAAAAAAAACAGGAGTAGCAACTATGATATGAGACAAATTAGACTTCAAACCTAAACTTATCAGAAGAGACAAAGCAGGTCATTTCTTACTGGTAAAAGGAACAATCCAGCAAGAGGTTATAACTATAATCAACATTTATGCCCCAAACATAGGTGTAACCACTTTCATAAAAGAAACTCTTCCTGACATTAAATCACACATAGATCTGAATACAATAATATTGGGAGACTTCAACACCCCTTTCACACCACTAGATTGATCTTCAAAACAAAAGGTCAGTAAAGGTGCCTCAGACTTAAGGAACACCATAAACCAAATGGACCTACTAGACACATACAGAATATGCCACCCAACTACAGCTGAATTCACATTTTTTTTTCAGTTGCTCAAGGAACCTTCTCTAAAATAGACCATATCCTAGATCACAAAGTGAGTACTAGCAAATTCAAAAAATGTGATATTATCCCCTGTGTCTTTTCAGACCATAATGGAATGAAACTAGAAATCAAGTATAATAAGACCCAGAGAAATCTCATAAGCACCTGGAGATGGAACGAAGATGGGTCACAGAGAAATAAGAGAAGAAATTAAGACATTTCTAGAAACAAATGAAAACAGACACACAACATATCAAAATCTCTGGGACACTCTGAAGGCAGTATTAAGAGAAAAATTCATAGCACTGAGTGCTCACATGAGAACAACAGAAAATCACCAAATAAATAACCTAATGACACACCTCAAAGGCCCTGAAAAACAGGAAGGGTCTAACCCCACAGCCAGTAGAAGACAGGAAATTATTAAAATAAGAGCAGAAATCAAAGAAATAGTGAATAAAAAAAGCAATACAAAAAAATCAACAAAACCAAAAGCTGGTTCCTCAAAACAATAAACAAGATAGATAAACCACTAACCCACCTAACCAAAAAAAGAGAGAATCAACCCAAATTACTAAAATAAGAGATGAAAAAGGTGATATTATAACCAACAGCATGGAAATCCAGAGGATTATCAGACACTACTTTGAAAAACTATACTCCAACAAAATGGAAACCTAAAAGAAATGGACAAATTTCTAGACATGTACAACCTTCCTAAGTTGAATCAAGAAGATACAGAAAATTTAAACCGACCAGTAACAATCAAAGTTTGAAGCAGAAATAAAGAGCCTACCATCAAAGAAAATCCCAGGTCCAGATGGTTTTCCAGGTGAATTTTATAAAACCTTTATAGAAGACCTAATTCCACTACTCCTCAATCTATTCCATGAAAAAGAAAGAAACGGGACTCTCCCAAATACATTCTATGAAACCAACATCACATTAATACCAAAACCAAATAAAGACTGCTTGAGAAAAGAAAACTACAGGCCTATATCTTTGATGAACTTAGACACAAAACATCTAAATAATATCTGGCAATGCACATTCAAAACCACATCAAGAAAATCATACACCAGAGCCGGGCATGGTGGTGCACGCTTGTAATCCCAGTACTTGGGAGGCTGAGACTGGAGGACCCAGGTTCGCAGCCAGCCTCAGCTACTTAGCGAGGCCCTCCACAACTTAGTGAGACCCTGTTTCAAAATAAAGAATAAAAAATAGGGCTGGGTCTATAGCCCAGAGGTAGAATGCCCCTGGGCTCAATCCCCAGTACCCCCCCAAAAAAAGAAAATCATACACCATGACCAAGTTGGGTTCATCCCAAGGATGCAAGACTGGTTCAACATATGAAAAACAATCCATGTAATCCACCACATAAACAGAACTAAAGACAAAAATCACATGATCATTTTAATAGATGCTGAAAAAGCATTTGACAAAATCCAACACTCATTCATGATAAAAACAATGTAGAGAATTGGAATAGAAGGACCATAACTCAACATCATAAAGGCAATATACAATAGGCCCACAGCCAACATCATATTGAATGGGGAAAAACTACAAGAGTTCCCCTTAAAAACAGGAACAAGACAAGGATGTCCAGAATCACCACTCCTTTTCAATATAGTACTAGAGACTCTAGCCAGAGCAATAAGGCAAGAGAAGGAAATCAAAGTAGTGCAAATAGAAAAAGAAACTATCTCTATTTGCAGATGACATGATATTATATTAAAAGACCCAACAAACTCAACCAAAAGGCTTATAGAACTGATCAACAAATTAAGCAAAATGTCTAGATACAAAATCAATCTTAAAAATCAGAAGCTTTTCTATATGCCCACCATAAATCCACTGAAAAATATATACAGAAAACATGTCCACTCACAATATCCCCCCAAACAATAAAATACTTAGGAATAAACCTAACCAAGGAGGTAAAAGACCTCTACAAGGAAAAATACAAAACATTGAAAAAATAAATTGAAGATCTTAGAAGATGGAAAGATCTCCATGTTTTTGGATAGGCAGAATAAATATCAAAATGGCCATTCTTCCAAAAGCTATCTACAGATTCAATGCAATATCCATTAAATTACCAAGGTCATTCTTCACATAGAAAAATCAGTACTTAAATTCATTTGGAATAACAAAAACCCAGAATAGCCAAAGTAGTTCTCAGCAACAAGAACCATCCAGGAGGCATCATAATACCTTGCTTCAAACTATACTACAGAGCCATAATAATAAAAACAGCATGCATATCTATGTTTATAGCTGCACAATTCATAATTGCCAAAGTATTGACCAGCTGAGATGTGTATCAACAGATGAATGGATTACAAAACTATGGGATATGTACACAATGGAATTTTACACAGCCATAAAGAAGAACAAAATTACATCATTTGCAGGGAAATGGAGGGAATTAGAGAACATTATGCTAAGTGATATTAATCAGTCACAAAAAGTGAAGTCAGATGATCTCCCTAATATGTGGAAGCTAGGGAGTATAGGGAATAGGAGGGACTCCAGACAAAGATATAGAAAACCTCAGATGAGTAAAGAAGGTGACCTAACTGAGGGAGATGGGAGGGGGGAAGAGGGAAACACCCTAATGCACAGGATGTACATACACAAACTTATCTAAGTCAACTACTATGCTGAGTATGAGAAGGAGGGAAGGGGGAGGGAATGTTGGTGGTAATTGAGGGAGCGCTAATTGAGCAATTTGTGTATATATACTGCTACCACTCTGAAACCCATCAAGATGTATAATTATATGCAACAATAAATAAATAATAAAAAAGAAATAGCCTCATTAGAAATATAAATAGGAAAATATATGAATGTACAGTTACCTTAAGAAACACACAGGACTAATAAAAGTAGAAAAATACTTCACCACATACGATCAAGAAATACAATTTAAAACTACAAAGACAAATGTTTCCACTGGTAAAACATTGAAATTGGGTTGGAAAGGTTGTGAGAAAAAGTCTTATATTAAGTGCTTGCTTCACACTAAGTCCTGGACCATGCCAACAATACACAGATGAAAGTCCTTCCCCAGGAAGCCTGCATTCTAAAAGGCTGACAAACCTGGATGGCAGTGAAGTGACTTGTACAAGGGAGATGTGAGCCCAGAGTGGTGAGGGCACTGGAGGGAATCTGGCGTAGGTGGTAGTTGTCAGAGAAGACTACCAAGTATGGCATGGAAACTTGAAACTCAGGACAAAGAAGATGTGGAAGAGTGTTCTGAACAGAAGAGAGAGCAATATAATCTACCCAGGAGGCTAAGACATGAGGATTATGAGTTCTAAGCCAGCCTGGGAAATTTAGCAAAACCCTGTCCCAAAAATAAAATTAAAAAAAAAAAAGACTGGGAATGTAGTTCAGTGGGAGAATGCTTGCCTAGCACATGTAAGATCCTGGATTAAATCCCTAGTAACACAAACACACACACACACACACACACACACACACACACACACACACGCTGTAATTGTTTGTATTGCAGTGTCCCCCAGCCCTCACAGAAATGGGTGGCAATGCTGGAAGTGGCACTTGGTTGTAATATCAACAACCAAGCCTCGTGGCCCAGGCTGGTAGGGTGTGGCTGGAGAAGGTGGGTCCTTGGGGGTATATCCTTGGAGACTGCATATGGTTCCTCCTCCCCTCACTTGCTCTCTTGTTTCCAGGCTTCATGATGAGAGAAACACAGCCGCACATGTGCTCTCCCTCTCTCTGCTTCCTTCTGCCATGCCCTGAGATCCATGGCCCCTGGCCTCACATGGACTGAACTCAAAACTCCAACTGTGAGCCAATACATCTTCCCTCCTCTAAGTTACCTGGTCAGATCTTTGGGTTATAGCTGTGAAAATGCTGGCTAACACAGAAATTAGTACCGGAGCAGTAGGGTCACAACTATACCAAAGTCTAACCATTTGGACTGTGAGACTTTGGAACTGTTTTGTGAAAGGAAACAAGAAGGGCCACAATGTGGCTAGAAAGGTGGATGGTAAACACTGTGTTCAGGAGATTTAGGAGGACAAAGAAGACTCCATAGGAAAATGGAGTAGAGGCCAAACATGTTACATTCTGGGAAAAAACTTATCCCCATTTTTCCCATGTCCTGAAATTTTATGTGAGGCCAAATTTAAAGATGATGGGCTGATTAATAAACTGGAGGAGGAAATCTCAAAACAGTAAAATATCCAAACTGTGTTACAGATATTGATGTTCATGTTCAGTGAATTGTACACGGAATGCTGGGGGTGGAAACTAAACAGGAGAGAGTTTGTAGATTTGTAATTTGGCCAAAAAGGCATGTGTAAATCTGGGTCCAGAGATATGATGCTATGAAAGAAAGTAAGATGGCTGAAGGGAGGTCAAATGTTTGATTAGGAGCAAGGGCAGCGATTTGCACTCAGGTTCCTTCCATGTGGCCTTGATGGAGGCAGGCCCTGCATTTCCCATGCTAGGAATCAGCTCTACCATGTTCAAGATGAAGTCAAGCCCAGCGGTAATGATTAAAGAGGGCACGACTTCCCTTTCTCTTGACCATCCATCTTGGCACTCATGTAATACTGGGTTTTCTGGGAAAAGAGGGCCATGAAGGCTTCCCCCCAGATTTCAAAGGAAGGCCTGGAAAGCCAGGCAAAGTGTTGCAGGGCTGGGATGCCTGAAATCAGTCCCAAATGTGGCAATTTGTGAAGCTGTGAGGGTTCTTGCCAAGGTTGCAAGAAAAAACCCTGAGATTTATAAACACCAGAAACATGGAACCACTGTGAGGAAAGGCTGCTAGCTGCGAGCCATGGAGCCAGGCTAGAAGTGCCAGTACAGCATCCATTGCATTCAGCCAGTTCACAGGAGCGGGGCTGCCAAGGCCCCTTGGAAATCGCTTCTCACCGCAATGTGCCCTGGATGCCAGAAGTGAAGCTGCAGGATCAAATTCTTGCCCTGCCATATTTCGGTATTGTTTTGGACCCACCCCCTTTCTATGGCCCTATTCCTCCCTTTGGGAATGCATATATTTACTGTGCCATTGTATATTGAATGCATGTAACTTGCTTTTTATTTTGATCTTCATTTTCCTTTGTAGGGAATCACATAAGTTCACTTTGAGTCTCAGAAGAGACTTTGAACTTTGGGACTTTTGAGTGATGCTGGAACTGTTAAAACTTTGGGACCTCTCAGAGATGGACTAAATGCATTCTGCATTGTGAGGTAGCCATCTGGTATAGGGGGCCAGAGGTAGAATGTAATGGTTTGGATGGGGGGGGTCCCCCAGTCCTCATGGAAATGGGGTGGCAATGTTGGAAGGGGGTTTTGGTTGTAATTTCAGCAGTGGATAAATCCATGATAATGGATTTACCTGGGTGGTGGTTCAGACGAATAGGGTGAAAATGCTGAATGATACACATGACAGAAAAAGCACTATCACAGATGTTGACATCATCGTTGTTTGCTACACATCTACAAAACCTCTTTACAGGGGGAAGAAAAAAAAGTAAGTTATGCTCCCAGGCCCAACATTGCCTCTACAAATGACTCAGTGACTCAGTCTTATCATAATAGCATAGAGCCACAAAACTAAACACCAAACCAACCCCAGAGAGTATCCTTCTTAAATATATACCCCAGTCACACATCGATCAACACTGTCCCAACACAACAATCCCACCAAGAACGATGAATTTCCACTCTCCTGTAGGAGACAACTCACCCCAGACTCTGAGACCATCTCCTCAGCAATGCCCAGGGACTTCCTCTTTTAATACACTGACAAATTGGACATAGAAAACGTATTGCTTTTCTTTCTTTCTTTCATATTAGGGTTTCTTCTATGTTCCCTCAGCTTGCTGTTTACGTGGCTCCAGATCCTAGTACATCTCTTCTCTATTAAGCGTTCTATCCTACAATCTCATGCCTAGAGGAAAATTGTGTTGAGGTTATTACAATCTATGCCATTCTAAACAATAATGGGGATTATTGCTTTCTCCAGGAGACAATTGTCTCATATCAGTCTACCCCTCTAGAAACTACTTCATTCTCCTCCAAATTCTTTCTTCTTCCTTCCTTCCTTCCTTCCTTCCTTCCTTCCTTCCTTCCTTCCTTTCTTTCTTTGTGGTTCTATGGATGGAACTCAGGGCCTTGTGCATGCTAGGCAAGCACTCTACCACTGAACTATATCCCCAGCCCCTCCTCCAACTTTCTACCCTATGTCTCATCTATGACCACGGCAACCATCTCTTCTCCTTGATTACAAATAAATACCACTACCTTTATATCAGTTTATATCCTCCAACAATGTAGCCTACTACTTTAACCCAAGTATTACCCAAAGATATTATCATAAAATACATAACACATCTTTACATACAAGTCCACAAAGATGTTGTTAGAGACTTCAAACGTTTCAGAACTCTTTTCCTGGATAATTACATATAAACAGGAAGCCAGGTAATACCTGGCATTTAAAGACTCATATTTTCAACTCATGTTCTTCCTTTTTATTCCTATATTCAAATGTTTTCTACACTGTGTATGACAGCATATACCCTATTTTCTGGAAGTCCATTCTATACAGATCACTCAAATATCCTAAATAAGTGAGCTTACAATGATTTCTAAAACTCAAGGGTTCAACTGCAATAGAGCTTATTTTAATGCTGTCATCATCCAGTTTTGAAGCCATGAGTAGAGTACAGTTAACACAACTATTAATTACATGCTTCGAAGTAAGGCAATATTGGGGTTGCAGCCTAGAAAGAATGAAATCGTTCTCAGAACTTTTCTTATTAGTTTGAATCAATAGTTGAGACAGACAGAATTCTAAGATGACCTGGTCCCCATCTTATACCGTTAAATATTTTTCTCCCCTTGAGTATGGGACAGAACCTGTGAGAATAATAGAGATTCACGATTAGGTGAGTGATTGGATCATTGATCTGCTGGTCTTGTGTTAATCAAATGGAAGATATACCTGACCTAATCTGGTGATTTCTTAAGAGGAGGTGAGTGTGTGTGTGTGTGTGTGTGTGTGTGTGTGTGTGTGTTACTGGGGATTAAACCCAGGAACATTTTCCCTCTCAAATACACCCCCAGCCCTTTTTTAATTTTTGTTTTAAAACAGTGTCTCACTAGATTACTGAGAGTTTTGCTAAGTTGTTGAAGCTGGTCTCGAACCTCTGATCCTCCCATTTCAGCCTCCCAAGTACTAGGATTACACCGCATGCACCCCTACATCCAGCTAAGAGTAGGTGAATTATTCTAGAGTGACTGCTGCTGACCTACAAGAGGGAAACAGATGAGCATTCTATGAACTACACGTGGGCCTGCACATGTAGGGCCTCTGTCTGAAAAACACAAGAAAACGACTTCTGATGACAACATGAGGAGCCTGGAAAGTGATTCAAGCCTCAAATCATACTGTATCCACAGATCATGCCTTGATTTTAGCCTTATGTAAACCTGAATAAAATACCCTGCTAACTCATGGCTGGATTCCTGACCTAGAGAAACTGTGAGATAATAAATATGTGACATATTGTAGTGGTTAAATATATGGTAAATTTTGAGATAGTAATAGAAAACTAATACAACCATGTCTTACAAAACAATAGCTAGATTTTTAAGAAATCTGGTAATTGCCACAACTTTTCTTCTGTAGAATACGAATGACAAACTATAAATGTCTGCAATGCTAAATGAACTAGCATAGAACAACAAAAAGAGAAAAACATATAACCATAAGGAACAGCATGATATGTTGCAATTTAAAAGATTAGTTGTTACTCAAGTCCAGCAATTGGTAATGATATTGAACAGTGTCAAATATTACATTTTAAATTAATTAAAAAATCTAGTATTTTTTTAAGTTTTTAACATGGCATCTGTTGGCAAAAACATGACCTGTCACCTCTTGCCCTTCCTAAAGAAATGGAGCCAAACAAAAGAGGTCAGCAGGGCTCCATTTTATGATGTTGGTGTAAAGTTAAAGAATAAATATATTTAAGTTCCCCTTGTTGAGATAATCATTTTTTTTTTTTTTTGCAGTACCGGGGATTAAACCCAGGGGCGTTCTACCTCCGCGCTACGCCCCCGGCCCTATTTTTTTATACTTTATTTTGAAACCGTGTCTCACGAAGTTGCGGAGGGCCTCACTAAGGAGAGAGAGAGAGAGAGACAGGGAGAGAGAGAGAGAGAGAGACAGAGACAGGGAGAGAGAGAGAGAGAGAGAGAGAGAGAGAGCTGAGGCTGGCCGCGAACCCGGATCCTCCGGTCTCCGCCTCCCTAAGTACTGGGATTACAAGCGTGCGCCACCACGCCCGGTGAGATAATCATTTTAATTCCATATGTCTCATTCATTCAGTTTTTCTTTACATTATTACTCATGTATTCATAAAAAGAAGTACTTATTGAGCATTTGCTCTGGGACAGACACCATTTAAGACATGATGAGTGAAAAACAAATTATTCCATAACTCACATGAGGTTAACTTCTCAAAGTAGAATACATTAAAAAAAGTAAGATATATACAGTGAATCTGGGTGCAGAAGTGCATACCTGTAATCCTAGTACTTGGAATGCTGAAACAGGAGGATTGCAGGTTTTAAACCAATGTGTGATAACTCAGTGAGATCCTGTTTCAAAATAAAAAAATAAAAAGGGCTGGGTTCAATCCCAAGGAACACACACACATACACACACACACACACACACACACACACTCACACACACACACTCACACACACACATATATATTTACATCAGTGTAAATATTGATAAGAACTATAGAAAAATGAAAAAGTAAATCAACTGTAAAGAGGATGCAGTGTTAGAGATGTGTTACAGTGTATAAGACGACTACTTAACTTCCATATGCTTTATTCCATGAACTTTATTCTAGACAATTTCCTACAAGTGAGAGTGACAAGGTTAAAGAGGACATGGTGCTTACTCTCAAAGAGCTTACTATTTTGTGAAGTTGACATACAAGAAAATCAGGCTACATTCTAATAAGTATTGTGATAATTTACAGCATACCATAAAGTACAAAGTATTAAGTGAGCATGTAGGAGTGCTGGAAGTGGACTCTGAAGTATCCTTGCATGTCTTTACACTATGTTTTTGTTGACAACTTTGAAATATTTACCAGGGATTTTAAATAAACACCTTGTAAATACCTTTCTACAATTCTAAAGTTCTACAATCTAAATTGTAGGCCCCTCTGGTCCTGTAGAAAAATCTTACAAAATCCAGAATGAGAGCTCAACCCTATAGAACTGTAGATCCCTGTGACATCTGATAAATCTTTGGAACAGTTTTTTTCCTATAGAATTCCATATGAAATGATGGCTCTAGAGACTTCTGATATGTCTAAAACATGGGGATAGCTCAGGGCTAAGCTTGGCAAATTGTTTCCATCAGCACATTCGCTGCTGTCACACAAACACCAGACATGTAAAACTTAGAGAAAAAAGGATTTAATTGCCCATGGATCTGGAGATTTTAGGAGTCACAGTCCAGGTGGGGCCCAGCTTCCATGTAGGAATCATGACTATATATCCTCAGAGCATCAAGGGAGGGAGCAATGTGAGCTAAAGAGTCATAGAGACACGCCGGGCGTGGTGGCGCACGCTTGTAATCCCAGTACTTTGGGAGGTGGAGACCGGAGGATCCGGG
>PVJS01052158.1:0-13713 GCA_004027185.1 Glis glis
CGCTGTCTGTCTGTCTGTCTGTCTCTCTCTCTCTCTCTTTCTCTCTCTTTCTCTCTCCTCTTAGTGAGGCCCTCCGCAACTTCGTGAGACCCGGTTTCAAAATAAAGTATAAAAAATAGGGCCAGGGGCGTAGCGCGGAGGTAGAACGCCCCTGCGTTCAATCCCCGGTACCGCAAAAAAAAAAAAAAAAAAAAAAAAAAAAAAAAAAAAAAAAAAAAAAAAGGTAGCCGAGAGACAGTGAGCAGCAGGCACAAAGGCCCTGTGGCTGGACGTAAGGAGGCCAGGGCGGCCGGAGTGAATGACAGGAAGAGCGGGCACAGGACTGACGGAGCAGCAGCCACCAGCATGAAGCCTTTCCCATTGCTGTGTCCCCCTCCCTGGCCCCATCCAGAAGCACTCTCTTAGATTCTGGGTTTATCATTTCCATCTATGTATTTACACTTTGGCCTCCTAAGTACAGTCCTCCCTCGGGATCTGCTGGGAATTTCTTCCAAGACCCCCTGAAGAGACCAACATCTGTGGCTGTTCGCATCCCTGACATAGAATGGTGTCGGATTTGCATATAACCTGTGCACATCCTCTGTAGACTTTAAATCATCTCTAGATGACGTACAATACTTAATATAAGTGCTCTATAAATAGTTGCTATACTGTATTGTTCAGGGAAGAAAAACAAGAAAAAAGCCTGTACGTGTTCAGTACAGGCACATTCTTTTTCGAACATTTTCGATCTGCTGTTGGCTGAATGCACACGTGTAGGACACGTTGATGCAGAAGGATTACTGCATAAAAACATACAGCACTTTTTTGCTTGCTTAAAATTTCTCCATCAGCGTTTTCTTGTGTACCCTGCCTTTTGCATTCCACATGAGGTTACTCTGATTAGCAAGACTAGCTCTTCCGCGTCCGTTTTCTCTGCTGTATAGTACTCTGCGGTATGAATATTCCACTGTATGTTTATCCATTTGGAACTGTGTCAGCTTTGGGCTATTTTGAACCAAACTGCTCCCTCTTTCTTGTGAGACATCTCCTCTAGGGCATGTACCGGAGTGGAATTGCTGAGTCGTGGACTCCATGCATTCTTAGCTACACTGGATAGTGCCAAATTGCTCGGCAAAGTGGTTGTGCCAATCTACACTCCCTGGGGCCGGCTTTTGCTGGCAGGGGCTGACTTGACCTTGCTGGCAAGAAGGATCCTTAAAAAACCCTGCTTTTTTTTGAAGACATGGTTCTTGAGACATCTAAGGAAGCTCATAGGCTGTTTAGCTCATAGTAAGTTTCCATAAGCATGTAGTGAGTTTCAATGATTAAGTTGAAGGGTGGCCACCGGATAGGTCAGTTTGTCATTTGCATTTTTGTATATGCTCCTTGTTTCTAACAGGGTGGTCTTTCTTTTCCTTCCTTCCTTCCTTCCTTCCTTCCTTCCTTCCTTCCCTTCCTTCCTTCCTTCCTTCCTTC
The DNA here is from genome assembly GCA_004027185.1 of Glis glis. Classification (NCBI taxonomy): domain Eukaryota; kingdom Metazoa; phylum Chordata; class Mammalia; order Rodentia; family Gliridae; genus Glis; species Glis glis. The sequence goes on from PVJS01052158.1 coordinate 1,459, forward strand.
CGCTTGCTTGTTTTGGGTAGTACTGGAGATTGAACCCAGGGGCATTCTACCTCTGAGCTACACCTCCCAACCCTATTTTATTTTTTGTTTTGAAACAGGTTCTTGCTAGGTTGCTGAGAGTCTCACTAAGTTGCTGAGGCTGGTGTCGAACCTGTGATCCTCCTGTCTCAGCCTCCCAAGTACTGGGATTACAGGCGCGCGCCACCACACCCGGCTTCTTCTAGTTTGTTGACATCTAATGAGTCTCTAGAGAAGAAACTCTTCATTCAGGACAGAAAGGTTGTGAGTGCGGAAGCTCATGGAAACCATATTCAAAAATTGTGTGTGTGTTTCTGGTCTGTAGTTTTCATTAGATTCTCAGGAGATCCTGACACTGAGTCCCTTTTTATATTCTTTCTTTATGCACCCTTGTTCTCTTCTCTTGTTTTTCTCGCTCTTACTTATCTGATAGTCAGCCATCCGTTCTTCTTCCCAGCTGGCTCTATCTCCTTAAATTGAGCACAATAGCCAGGCATAGTGGCTCACACCTGTAACCCCAGTACTTGGGAGGCTGAGGGTTCCCTGTAACCTCAGTGCTTGGGAGGATCGCAGGTTCAAGGCCAGCCTCAGCAACTTAGCAAGACCCTGTTTCAAAATAATAATAAAATAGGGCTGAGGCTGCAGCTCAAAGGAGAACACCTCTGGATTCAATCCCCAGTGCCCCCCCCCCAATATCAGGCACATCGCTCCCATTTGATTATTGCAAACTCCAAGTGGTGTCTCGCCTCCTGTCGGGTTGCAGGTTAGGGACCGAAAGGGGGAGTGAAAAAGTCCTGCGAGCCTGGCCTGTTCAAGTCAGTGATGGAGAAATGCAGTGGATGCTTAAGTCTGTGTTCCTGGGGGGGACTGGAGGGTAGTGACAAGTGATGAGTTTAATGAACACTTTCTGATGAACTCACGGTCTTCTCACATTGCTGAACGAGCCACGACATTAAAATTCCATTTGTTAAGCCGGGCGTGGTGGCGCACGCTTGTAATCCCAGTACTTTGGGAGGCGGAGACAGGAGGATCCGGGTTTGCGGCCAGCCTCAGCTCTCTTGCTCTCTCTCTCTCTCTCTCTCCTTAGTGAGGCCCTCCGCAACTTTGTGAGACCTGGTTTCAAAATAAAGTATAAAAAAAATAGGGCCGGGGGCGTAGCGCAGAGGTAGAACGCCCCTGCGTTCAATCCCCGGTACCAAAAAAAAAAAAAAATTCCATTTGTTTCTCATGGACCACCAGGGGTTTTACCACCGCTGCCGCCCCTGCCACCACCGCCACCACCTCCTCCTCCTCCTCCTCCTCCTCCTCCTTCCTTCTTCTCCCTCTTCCTCCTTCTCCTTTGTCGTTGTCATCATCATCATCATCATCATCATCATCATCATCATCACTTTCTTTTGTCTCCCGTCATCTTTTTGGTACTAGGGATTGAACCCAAAGTCATTCTACCTCTGAGCTACACCCCCAGCCCTATTTTATTTTTTGTTTAGAAACAGGGTCTCACTAGGTTGCTGAGAGTCTCACTACTTGCTGAGGCTATCCTTGAACCTGTGATCTTCCTGTCTCAGCCTCCCAAGTACTGGGATTATGGGAGTGTGCCAACACGCCCAGCAAAACCATTGTTTTTGTATTCATGGGCCTTGCACTATGCCGGCCACATAATAGGTGTTCACTAAAATAAATAACTGAAGCTAGAAAGTGGTAATACCTTTGATAATCAGAATGTTCTGGGAAACTCACTAGACTGTTTAAGGAAGATGGGGCCATCGTCTATTTACCTGGACTAGACAGGCAAATAGCACAGAGGTCTGTAGCAGACACCCCTGCATGTCAGAAACGTGAACGGGTGGGCTCTGGGTCATTGTCGACTCTGACATTTTGTGAGTCTGAGAAAATGCAGGTTCTCTTTTGGAAGGTCTTGTCTGTGCGTGGCACTGGAGCTTTGTTGAGGATTGGAGACAAGGAAGAGGCAGAGGCTGAGGGGCTTGCAGAGGAGGATGTGGGCTCTGGTCTAGCATCACTGACTGTCAGGCTTCAATAGACTCTGGCAGATCCAACCGCTTTATTTTACTGGGCTGAGACACAGAGAGGCTAAGTCACCTGCCCAGTCACACTGAGATGGTGGTTAATTTGGGATCTTCCAGAATAAGAAGGGATCTTTATGTCAAGGAGCCTGAACCCCAGTTTTGGGGAGCAATGGAGTGGTATAAATGATTAATATCACCCCTCAGTTTCTTCCCAAGCCCAGACTTCTCTTCCTTCCTCTTCTCCCTGAGTACCTAGCCTGTAGCCTCTTTCCAGAAAAATAGAAATGGGTCCTCAAAGAGTAATCCTATCCTCCCACTTTTATTATATAGTTATTATATAGTTAAGGGTCAAATGACTAGAATCATATACATGTCGTTTTCTCTGTCTCTCTTCTCTCCGTTTTGATTAATTGAACAAACACATAGTTACTACTTGCCCTTCTCTTCCTTTGCTTCCCATGCAGTTGCCCTAAGTTGCCTACATACAGAAAGAGCATCCAAAACAAACAATAAAATGCAACCCACATTCTAAATCACGAGACCGCCCAATGGCGCCTCTAGACAGATACCCGCCGCGTTTGAGCTTAATGTCTCTCTGCAGTCATTCTCCTCAGCAGATCAGTCACCCTGGATACCAAAAGGCCCCCTGCTGTGGCATAAGTGCTTTTTATTGTTCTCAATGTGAGCTGTGTCATTGAGAGAACATCGATCTTTTTATTGTTTGGAGCATATGGTTGTCGTAAAATTTGCTGAACCATGTTTCATCAGGAACCACCTCACTTCCTAGCAGCAGTAGCTAGTTTCTTCCAACTTCTAACAACATAATAGTGACAGAGATGATCACGACCTTGGCTGCTGTGGTTGTTATTCTTGTCATTTATTGAGCACTTACTAGGTGCCAGGCACTACATTAACCATTTTGTGTGTGTGATCTCATTTCAGCCCCAAAAGCCTTTTTTTGCAGATGAATCTAAGGTCTGGAGAGGTTAAGCTACTTGGAAACATGTTGAAGCTAGTCAGGTGTACATCAGTATCTCAATCCCTGTTAGGAAACAGCCCTAAAACTAGCCTAACCCTGAGCCCAAGTTAAGTTCAGACAAAGAGCTACATACAGCCCAGTAACCTTGTGAACATAATACCTGTCATTAAAAACGGTGGTGACCCAGGTGCAGTGGTGTACACCTGAAATCCCAGTACTTAGGAGTTTGAGTCAGGAGGATCACAAGTTTGAGGCCATCCTCAGCAACTTAGTGAGACCTTGTTTCAAAATTAAAAATAAAAAGAGTTGGGGGTGTAGCTGGGAGGCAGAATGCCCCTGGGTTGAGCCGAGTCCCTGGACCTTTATGAGCACTTCACAAGTGAAATTTGGTGACCTGGATGGAAAAAAGTTAAAAACAATTTATTTTGAAGGTGTACGATACATGCTGCAAATACCCCACCCCTCACCCATCCAGCTCACCCCTGAGTTTACCTGTAGCTTTGATGGGCAGTTCCCATGCAAGCTACCTTCCTGAAACCTCCAATATTCCCCTCTGTCTGGATCTCGGTTGGAAAGCCATCTCCATCACCGTGGAGTTTGCTCAGCCCACGTGCCAGATGCTTAGAAATCCCCAGAGCATCCCTCCACCAATGAGCTGGGGAGTCGGTGTGAACACCCTGGCTTTCTGGTTGTTTGGTGAGAAAACTCGGAGGCACATTATACAGCATCATAGAGGGTCCTTAGTGTGATTGAATACTGGTTGCTCACAACAAAAAAACATTCATTAGCTCACCCCTCAGCAACCCCTTCCTTCCCAGTTCCTCACTTTGCAATTGCTTGGATCACCTCCCAAATTAATCACCTACACCTGAGTCTTTGTCTTGGACCTGCTTCTTTTTTTTTTTTTTTTTGGTACTGGGGATTGAACCCAGGCTCATTCTACCTCCGAGCTACACTCCTGCCATTTTTATTTTTTTATTTTGAAACAGGGTCTTGCTGAGTTGCTGAGTCTGGCCCTGTACCTGTGATCCTCCTGCCTCAGTCTCCCAAGTACAGGGATTACAGGTGAGCGCCACCTTGCCCGGCTGGGTCTGCTTCTTTCAGAGGGTTCCAAACGATCTCAGAAAACGAAAGTTGGAAACCTGGTGGGTGACAGGCTTCAGCACCCTGGACAGCGCCCAGGGGGAGGGGGGGTGTTCAGCGCCCCGGGCAGCCCCAGGGTTTCAGCACCTGGACAGAGCCCAGCGCATCTCAGAGTGTTTGAATGGCATCATCCTTCCCTTCCCATCCCCCCCCCAAAAACCAGAGTGGGGAAGGACCCAGTGAAGACAGATGGCCCGGCGACCTTGTTCTGCACTGTGCCTCCTTGGCCATCTTCCCTTTGGGGCTGAGAAGACCTCGCTGTCCATCTCTGCAGGTTCAGGAGCTGATTGAGGCCTTGTCCTCTTCAATTGCCGTGACAAATGCCAGCCTGCCTCCCGAGGGCATCTGGCCACCGCCTTACAGTTTGCAGGGATAATGGCTCCTGTCCCCCTCGCCAGGGCAGGGAGGCGGCTGCCTGGCAGGCAGAGGAAATCTCAGAGGAATGGGGAAGCAAGTGTTCTGTTGCCTTGGGCCTACCAAGAGGCTGCCCGGCTGGAGGCCCTGCACTTTGCTGTCTGCAGAGACATAACGCAGGGCCTGGAGACACTTGCTGTATTGTGATGGAGATCTGACAGTCTCTCTTCTCTCTCAGGGGGATCTGGAGGGGCCCAGAGATGAAAGGCAAAGCTGAGATTTGGAGGGGCCAGGGGAATGCAAGCCCCTCTTTCCTTGACTTCTTCCTTTCTGCTCGGCTTGTTGGTAGTTCTATCCATTCTCTGGGCTTTCGTGTGTGTGTGTGTGTGTGTGTGTGTGTGTGTGTGTGTGTTTTATTGGAGATTGAACCCGGGGCATTCTACCTCTTTTTTTTTTTTTTGGCAGTACTGGGGATTGAACCCAAGGGCATTCTACCTCTGAGCTACACCCCCAGCCCTATTTTATTTTTATTTTGAAACAGGGTCTCACTAAGTTGTAGAGGGCCTCTCTAAGTAGCTGAGGCTGGCCGCGAACCTGCGATCCTTCTGTCTCAGCCTCCCAAGTATTGGAATTACAAGTGTGCGCCACCACACCTGACTAATTTTTAATTTGGAAATAGGTCTCACTGAGTTGCTGAGGGCTTCCCTAAGTTGCTGAGGCTGGCTTCAAACCTGCAGTCCTCCTGTCTCAGCCTCCCAAGTACTGCGATTACAAGTGTGCGCCACCATGCCCGGCGCTTTTGATACCCCTTCCATGTCAATGTTTTCCAGGCTAATGTCTCCATCCTGGACTTCTCTGGAAGTCTTCACTTGAAGGGGAGGGGGTCTCAGGCATCACATGCTCCCACTGTCTATAACTACGCTCCTCAGCATCCCTCTGACACTGCCCCTTCCTGTCATTCTGGAGCCATGGATGCAGCTCTGTCCTTCCAGGAGCTCTGGTGCCATCCATCGCTCACTTGTGCTGAGGCTAATCTGCCTGCAAATGCTGTAAGCTCCACCTATAACCATAGACAGGACGTCGCCATTTCTCCCACCAGCCGGCCGAGGCAGCCTCTCTCTCACCTGGGTTGTCCCAGTGGCCTCTTTCAGCGTCCCTCTGCTTCTGCCTCCTCCTCCTCCTCTCAACACAGGCAGCTAAAAGATCCTTTTGAATGCATCAATTAGATCAAATCGCTTTCTTGCTCATATTGCTCCTGTGGTTCCTGTCTCGGTTGGTGTAGAAGCCAAAGTTCTCATCATGGCTCCTAAGGATCTGCGCCATCTGTGGTGTCACCTGTCACCCTCATCACCCACCAGGCTCCTCACCATTCCCGGAACAACTCAGGCAGGTTTGCACCTCAGGGCCTTTGCATCAGAAGCTCTATCTGTCCAGTGCTCTTCTCCAGCCCCCTTGCCTTCAGGAAGTTATTCCAAGGACCCTGGTCGCCATCTATAATTGCAATGCTCTGTCTACACTTCCTGCCCTCTGTCTTCATTTTAGATTCTTCCCTCCATGCACTTACCGTTTGTGGAAAACTAGACATTTTACTTTTTTCTCCTCATGAAAGTTTCACAGTAAAATAAACCCATCTGTGGGCAGAGCAGCCCTTCTCTGAGCAGCATGCCTGTCAGCCAGGCTAGGTGGGATGGAGGGCAGCCAGGAATATTGACTCAAACCTTTGTGTGTACTGTGGCTAGACACCTGCCCGTGGTTGTGGTCCTAACCTAGCAGTTAGGGTGAGTCTGTCGTAGCTCTGAGGCAACCAAAATGCCTTTGGCATCAGCCCTGTTGGCTACTTTGCATTAATAAGGTGCCACAAACAGGAACTGGTTTGTGCAGAAGATGAGGGAGGGGCACTGCCTGAGCAGGGGCGTGTTCGCAAGCCCGCTGTGGGTGGTTGGCGGGTTGTGTTTTCTGTAAGCGTATAGCTCACCTATGTGTAAACTTCTTCTGGAGACGTGATGGGCTAAAGAGTATCGAATGCTTTATGCGCAGTATATCCCTAAGAAGCGTTGATTTTTAACAGTCGGGTTTTGCTTTGTTGTTTGCTTTTGTGGTTCCGAAGACACGGAGGCCATGTCTCACTGTTCATAGGCACATTTTGAGGCCACCAAGTTAACTTCAATACACGAAATTCTCACATGGGGCAAAGACAGAAAGAAAAGTTTAAGCTCTTTAAGTTCTATTCTGGGCCCTAAAATGTGACTGGTGGTGTTTTTAATTTATTAAACTTCCATGGACAGAAAAACCAAATGGTGGCTTCAGATGGGAGCCCTCCATTAAACGATACCTGGGTACAGCCTTCAGGTTGGTATATTGCTTGGAAACCCAGCTACTTCTTTTGCAGCCGGCTTTAAAATCTAGGGAAGGCGGTGTCCAAAGACGCGTGGAGAGCATGGCGGGTGAGACCATTTGGAGTTAGAACAGATTCAAAACCTAGGGCCATTCTTTCCAAGCTGTGCGATGTTGGGCAAGTTACCATGCCTATCTGAATCTTAATTTCTTCATCTGGAAAATGGAAGTCATCATGTTCCTGACCAGGTAGAGTTATCTTAAAGGTTTCGTGAGTTAATGTTAGGTTTATGGATGGTGTTTTTACCAATGGATGGTGTGAAGAAACAGGACGGGAGATGGTGCTTCGGGCCTCAGCTTCCTTGTCTGTGAAATGGGATTCACAATTGTACCTACCTAGGAAGGTAGGATTCGATGAGCTACCACACGGAAGGCGCTTAGAACAGAAACTGGCACGGAATAAGCACTCGATGCTATTAGCTATTGTAAGACTAATGACTATAATTATAATGATGATCATAATTATTGCTACTGCTCCAGGCCCGCTTCCATAGACCACTTAGTTAACTATAGAGAACATTTGCTGTTGTTAGTTGGGTACCCAACATTCTAAGCTCCCCTTTAATTTGGGAAGAACCCCCCACTTTTTTTCTTCTTAAGATGGGGTCTCTCACTAAGTTGCCTGGACTGGTCTCAAACTCATGATCCTCCTGCCTCGGCCTCCCGAGCAGCTGGAATTGCAGCTGCGTGTCATGGCACCCAGCTAAACCCTCCTCTTTGTGTGTGGTCCTTCTGGGCTAGAAGACCCCACACTTATTTATAATTTGCAGGTGAGGGAGATGCTTCCGCCCCCTAAGCCCGCTGGTACCAGGGGTGTGTGGTGTAGACCCCACCGGTCACACACTTCCCTAGCCAGGAAGTTAGAAGTGGATTAAGCAACTCGCCCATGAAGGGAAGGTGGGTTTACGGTGGCAGCCTGGTGCACCGGGGTCGATCTCTGCCATGTTCCTGCCTGTCTTCCAAGCTTCCTCTTCCGGCCTCCTGAGTTTCCTGAAAAATCCCCTTTATGCCTGAGGCAGCCAGTCAGTCGCCAGCCTTTTGCAGTCAAGAATCTAAACTGGTGCCTAGACAGAGATTATTTGGACACACCAGAAAACACCGCAGCGAGGGAACTGGAAGGGTATGAAGGGCTTTAGTCAGTTTTTCTGTTACTGTGATAAAATACTCGAGGCTGAGAAACTAATAAAGAAAAAAAGTTTTGTGTGGGCTTACAGTTCTGGAATCTCGGGGCTGAGGGGCTGTGCATTTGGTGATGGAGTTCTTCTGCAGAGACCTGAGGCAGCGCAGGAAAGCAGTGCACACGTGTGTGCCTGTAATCTCTGGTTTCTGGAAAGGCACTGGAAAGTCATGGGAAATTCACCAGGATGAATTTATCTAACCCTGATCATCTCTTGAAAGCCCCGCCTGTAAGCAGCCTGGTCAGACCAAGTTCCCACCTTTTTTTTTTTTTTTTTTTTGGTACTGGGTATTGATGCCCCAGGGGTGTCCTACCTACAAGCTACAGCCCTTTTTATTTTTTGTTTTGAAACAGCATCTCGCTAAGTTGCTGAGGCTGGCCTCAAATCTCAATCCTCCTGTCTCAGCCTCCCAGGTACTAGGAGTACAGGCATGCACCACTATGCCCAGCTAGTTTTTGTCTTTTTTATTTATTTATTTATTTATTTTTTTTTGCGGTACCGGGGATTGAACGCAGGGGCATTCTACCTCCGTGCTACACCCCCAGTCCTATTTTTTATACTTTATTTTGAAACCGGGTCTCATGAAGTTGTGGAGGGCCTCACTAAGTAAAGAGAGAGAGAGAGAGAGAGAGAGAGAGAGAGAGAGAGAGAGCTGAGGCTGGCCGTGAACTCGGATCCTCCGGTCTCCGCCTCCCAAAGTACTGGGATTACAACCGTGCACCACCACGCCCGGCTAGTTTTTGTCTTAATACATCACAACTGGGATTAAACTCAGCCTGGGTTTTGGGGGGAACAGAGAGCGGTGGAGAGGGAGGAGGTACCTGGTAAAGCTTGTATTAGTGAAGGATGTGCCGTGTGCTCAGGCCCCTCGGAGTTAGCTCCCTGGATCCATCCAGGAGTGTGAGCTCTCAGCCTCTTCCACTTGCCCTGCTTTGGGCCTGACCACACTCTTGTAGCAAGAATGTTCTAGAAATTCATGGCAACACAGGTGTAGTACTGACAGTGGCTGCCTCACTCAATACATTTATCTAATTCTCCCATGAGTTGTCACCAAACTGCTTAGGCTTCCTGGGGAGCATTTTGAAAGTCCATTCATTAGTCACCCCGTTGGCCCCAAATCTGAAGTGTGAATCACTGCTCCATAAGGAAGGGACAAGTTGGGTGTGTTGGCACATGCTCGTAATCCCAGGACTTGGGAGGCTGAGGCAGGAGGATCACAGGTTCATGGCCAGCCTCGGCAACCTAATGAGGGCCTCCACGACTCAGTGAGACCCTGCTTCAAAATAAACAATGAAAAAGGACTGGAGATGTAGCTCGGAGGTAGAACACCTCTAGATTGAATCTCTAGTACCAAAAAAAAAAAAAAAGGAATAAATGAAGGACCACAGAAAGCCAGACCCTGGTCCTTTGGGGAGTTTTGGCTCCATCAATATTCCAGTGACAAAGAATGCTCATGTTCCCCCTCTCTCTTTCTATCCATCCTGACATAGAGGGTCACAGCATTTCTATATAGGGAACAGCAGAGGTCAGAGTGGAGTAAAGACATAAAAATTCAAAAGAGAAGAGGCAGGGCTGGGCACGGTGGTGCACGCCTGAAATCCCAGTACTTGGGAGGCTGAGACAGGAGGATCGCGGGTTAGAGGACAGCCTCAGCAACTTAGCAAGGCCCTCAGCAACCTAGCACCCTGGTTCAAAACAAAAATAAATTAAAAGGGTATGAAGCTTAGAGGTAGAAGAACTCCCCTGGCTTCAATCCCCAGCAAGAGAGAGAGGGAGAGAGAGAGGGAGACAGGAAGGAACCGGGTAGGATCTAGGACCTGGGAGCAGGGATGAGTTAGCAATATTCTTTATTTGGCATGACTATAAGTAGAATTTGTTCCAGAAAAAGAGCAATGAAGGAACTGGGCTGGCCTCACTGTAATGTGAGAATCTCGTTCGCAAGGCAGCCTCTGCAGGGCGAGGGCCCAGCACCCATGTGTTCATGCTTGAGAAAGGAAGAAGTGTGGTCTTTTATCCCCATTGTGGAGTTTTGAGTGTCCCAGAAGTGGAGAAATGTTTGAAGGATGAATTAGGATTGTGTCCAGTGGTGAGTAACAGGAAATCCAACTCACCATGGTTTAAACAAATCTTTCTTAGAACTCATCTTTCTCATGTTACAAAAAGTCCAGGGTGATTGTTGGTTGGTAGTGGCTAGCCGCTCTGTGATTTTCTTGGCCTTTACCTCATGGTTACAATAAGGTTGCTGCAGCTCCATGCATTGTATCCACATTCTAGGCTGGGAAGAGCAGGAAAGGGATGGTCCCCATCTAGGTCTCTGCCAATGTTTATGTCATGCAAAGCAAAAGCTTTCTCAGAAAACATCCACAAAACTTCTACTTACATGTCATTAGCCAGAAATATGTCACAAGGCCACAGGGAACTTCAAGGGAGCTTCACTTTTCTACCATTCTATAGACTTTTCTAACTTTTTATTTTTTATTTTATACAGATGACCCCTGACTTACAATAGTTTCGACTTTATGATAGTGTGAAAGTAAAATGGCTTAATCAGAAACTGTACTTTGAATTTTGAAATTATCCTCTTCTTCCGGACTAGCTATATGCAGTACAATACTCTGTCATGTTCTGAGCAGTAGTGAGCGCAGTCCCTGGTCAGCCTCACAGCCATGAGGGTACACAGCCGATACTGTACATCATACTGCTTGCTAAACTACAATGTTCAATAGATTATATAGAGTAAATGCATTTTTGACATATGATATTTTCCACTTATGATGGCTTTACCAGGACCTAACCCCATTGTAAGTCAAAGAGCCTATGTATATGATTAAAAGGTACATTTAGCCGGGCATGGTGGTGCACGCTTGTAATCCCAGTACTTGGGAGGTTGAGACCGGAGGATCCAGGTTCGTGGCCAGCCTCAGCTACTTAGTGAGGCCCTCCACAACTTAGCGAGACCCTGTTTCAAAGTAAAGAATAAAAAATAGGGATGGGGGTGTACCTCGGAGGTAGAATGCCTCTGGGTTCCATCCCCAGTACTGCAAAAAAAAAAAAAAAGAAAAGAAAAAAAGGTACATTTAAAATCAGGACATTTTATTTTAAATACTCTTTCTTAATTTGCCTTGTATCCTTCTCTTCTGTATGCCCCTTTGCATCAGTTACACATTACCATACAGTGCTGTGTAACAAGCAGCTCCCAAACCCAGTGGCTTAAGATAACAAGCCTTTATATAATTTATGATCCTGAAGGTTGGTGGCTTAGGCTGGGCTCAGCTGGGCGTTTCTTCTGGTCTCGGTTGAGCTCATTCCTGCATGGTGTTGGCTGGCTGCCTGCTGATCTAAGATGGCTTCTCAGCTCCATGGTGTCTCATCTTCCAACAGGTTGGCTTGGGCATGTTCCCCGTGGCAGAGGCAGGGTTCTAAGAGAAAGAGGAGCGTTTGGATCTCTGGAGGGCTTTCTCCAGGAAGGGCATGTCATCGCTCTGGCTGCTGTTGGCCAACACAAGCAATGAGATCGGTCCAGACTCAAGGGTAACACACAGGCCCCCACTGCTTGGTGGGAGAAGTGACCCTTGCGTTGCTGAGGGTTGGCGTGCACAGGAAGTTATCCACCAGAGCTGCTGCGGCTGCGTCCCTGGCCCTGGGGCTTCCTACTCTCACTTCTGTTGCCCATTTGGCCACACCCCTCTCCTTTCTTCCCCCTCCTGACGCTCAGCAGTAATGAGGATGATCTGTAATTATTACCTTGTCTCTGGCGCAGTGAGAAGGAGAGGAAATGTCAGCGCGCACTGCCAGGAGGCAGCATAGACCGGGCCTATGGGGGAGATCACACGCCCGCTCAGGCACTTCCAGCTTTGATCAGGTCTCCACGTGATGTCTGACTTCTGAGCCCTCTGGGGCAGGCGTCGCAGGGAGGGGACAGATTTCTAGCCTGCCATGTTGACCTGGTGCGGTTTGCAGCCGTGCAGCCTGGCTCCTTCTGTCACTGGGGCTTTCGATTTCATTGTTTCAAATGTCACTCGCTCCTGATCAGAGCTGGATGGAGACCTCGCTCTGGTTCCATCCGCTCCGGGCAGAGGCCAGGCTGGAGGGTATCTGCAGGAGACCTCTTCTTCCCCACATCTCTTCTTTAAGTTCTCACCTTCTCTAGCAATTCCCCTTCCTT
>PVJS01052159.1:0-13719 GCA_004027185.1 Glis glis
AAAAAAAAAAAAAAAAAAAAAAAAAAAGAAATCTTAGAGAGGCTTCTTTGGGGATCTTAAGTGCAGTACATGCTACACTGTGTACTCAACCCCCTTTCCCAAACACTTCCAAGTATATATGTTCCCCATTATTACTTACAAAAAGAAAATGCAAATTAAAACTATGATGAGATACCACTCTACACTGGCTGAAAGAGCTTACATTTAAAGACTGACAAAACCAAGTATTAGCAAGGATATAGAGCAACTGGAACCGTAATAAATTGGAGGTGGGAGTGTAAAATGACACAACCACCTTGGAAAAATATTTGGCAGAACAAACGAAAGGTAACATATGTATACCCCATAACTCAGCAATTCCATTCCTGACTATATATCCCAAAGAAATGAGTGCTTGTATCCATCGAAGGCACGGTCAAGAAGGGGCTTTTAGCCAGATGTGGTGGTGCAATACCTGTAATCCCAGTACTTGGGAGGCTGAGACAGGAGGATCTGGGTTCACAGCCAGCCTCAGCTACTTAGTGAGGCCCTCCACAACTTAGTGAGACCCTGTTTCAAAATAAAGTATAAAGCCGGGTGTGGTGGTGCACGCTTGTAATACCAGTACTTGGGAGGCGGAGACCGGAGAATCACAGGTTCACAGCCAGCCTCAGCTACTTAGTGAGGTCCTCTGCAACTTGGTGAGACCCGGTTTCAAAATAAAGTATAAAAAAATAGGGCTGGGAATGTAGCTCGGAGGTAAAACACCCCTGGGTTCAATCCCCGGTGCCACAAAAAAAAAAAAAACAACGAAATAAAGAATAAAAAAAAATAGAGCTAGGGGTGTAGCTCGGAGGTAGAATGCTCCTGGGGTTCAATCCCCAGTACCGCAAACAAAACAAAGAAAGTGCTTTTATCCTAATAGCCAGAAAATGAAACCAACCTACATGCCTATCAAAAGGATAAATTCTTTTTTTTTTTTTTTTTTGGCAGTACCAGGGATTGAACCCAGGGGCATTCTACCTCCAGGGTACACCCCCAGCCCTATTTTTTATTCTTTATTTTGAAACAGGGTCTCACTAAGTTGCGCAGGGCCTCACTAAGTAGCTGAGGCTGGCCGCGAACCTGTGATCCTCCTGTCTCAGCCTCCCAAGTACTGGGATTACCAGCATGCGCCACCACACCCTGCTCAAAAGGATAAATTCTTCCAGGTGTGTGCCACCATGCCTGTGATCTTGGTACTTAGAAGGCTGAGACAGGAGAATTGTAGGCTCGAGGACAGCCTCAGCAATGTAGTGCAACTCTCAGCAATTTAGCGAGACCCTATTTCAAAACAACAACAACAAAAAATTTAAAAGTGTAGCGCCCTAGAGAGCCCTAACAAGAGTGACTCCATGTTCGACCTGGTCTGGAATTCCCCTCAGGCCCAGAACAACCAATCAGTGAAAAGAGCACATAGCACAACCCCTGAAGCATGAACTAACATCCTGCTTACCTAAACCCACCATCCTGGAAGCGTTGGGCCATGTTCCAGACATAATGTACCTTCTTAACTCGAAGTTGGGCCATGTTCCAGACATAATGTACCTTCCTAACCCGAGCCAATCAAAACTTAACACAACTCCTGCTTACTTCAGACTAGCAGTTTTGTCAGCTCCCCATTGGCTGTAACTTAGGCAACGAGCTCCCCCCATCCCCGACCACCTGTGTGTGGTTTATGCCTTTAAAAACTCTGTGTGAAACTAGTTCGGGGTCGCAGCTCCTAACTTTGCATTGGACTGCATCCCTAGCCTGGCTAGCTTGTTTTAACCGCAGCTGAATCAATCAACCCTCTAAATCTAGTCAGACTCCTCTTCTTCCTTGTGACACCAGACCACACATAACATTTTGGGGGCTCATCCGGGATAGTCTAAGGAGAAGGGGAGCCCCTGGTTTGGACTCAGTTTACCTGGGAGCGCTCAGTGAGTACTTCTTTTTTCAGTCTCACCATCTGGTTTTTCTGGTCCAGACAATCTGGGGCTCAATAGAGAACAGGTGGACGCGCTATTGGTCTCTGAGCCAATATTGGAGTCGGGAGGATGCTCAGACTCCACCTCTGACTGTTGGACTGTTCACATACAGCCCTCCGGATCTGGGTGGGACCCTCTATTGGAGGTCCCGACATGCAGCGCTTTGGCCGTTTCCCCGGCCACCCTCCTTAATCAACCCGGGCGCGCCCTCTTCTGTCTGTTCGGTCTCAGTGTTCTTGTCTGTCTCCTTTCCTTTGTTCTCCCCACACTAACCATGGGAAAATCTCAATCTCGCTTCTCCTCGTCTCCTGTCGATTTACTTGGTGTTCATTTTTCAGACTGTCAGCAGGTGGCTGCTCTCTCTGGAGATAGTCATCCTTGAAGAGCTCCGAAAATTTTGTTCACAGGAATGGCCAACCTTAGGCACCAGCTGGCCCCCTGAGGGCTCCTTTGATCCCCGTCTCGTTTTCAGAACCCATGGGGCCCCGACCCTCTCCCTCCAAACCCACGTCCCCCTCTGTAATTGTGTTTGATTGCTGTTCTGTTGTGTCTGTCTGTCTGTCTGTCTGTCTGTCTGTCTGAAAGGAGTGTATCAGCTCTTGATTTGTCTCTGTCCTGGAGTAAATGAAATGAAAGTCAGCTCAGTCAGTCCTCTGACTGAATCTGAGTCTGTGGTCTCACGGCCAGGGTCCTTAAGACCCCAAGAAAGGCTATGAGATCCGAGTGGGCAGACCTTGGTAAGACTGGTGAAAGCTGTCGTTCCATGGAGACATATGATCTATGGTGATACTGAAACACAGAAAGTAGGTCGTAAGCCACATTAGCTGGGCCACTACGGTTAAGTCTCCACCGGCCAGGTCTGCGACTGAGTGTGATCTTGTCCTGTCTGTGTCGGAGGGCTTTACCCCTCCATGCTCTGTCTGTATGTCATTTGTGGCTGTGTGTGCCATTTGTGTCTGTGTGCCAACGGATTGAGATCTGCATTGTACGGTCTGACTCTAAGAATCAGTTGTGGGTAAATCAACTAAGATAGAAATAGGAAGCAGCACGTGCTCTAAGACCCCCTTTTAAGGTGTATGCTTAAACATTTAAAAAAAATAACTTTGTGAAAAAAAAAAAACTAAATATACGGTATTTCTTTCTCCCTGGTCGCTCCGGCGCCAAATGAGAAAGCGAAAGTAATGCTGCCCCTCCAAGCGAGGCCGGAGGAGAATCCTATGTGCTTGACTGGTCCCGGCCTAAAGAGGGTTCAGTCTTTGAGGCTACTCTCCCCTCCCCATACCCAGAGCAAATCTACATTTGGGGAGGCGAGATGGGCACCCAAGGAAGCTGAGGCAGCTGCGGCTTCCATGCCTGTTTATGGTTTGTGTCCCTCTGTTCTACCAGGGACCTCTGCCTAAGTCTTTCAGCTGATAAATTATGCACTGACTAACAAGGTGGTATTGTTGGTTTTTTAAATTTAAAGTAATTAATTTAAAAGTTCATTACATTATCTTGGTTAAATATTGTCTATTGTTACTTCATGTTGGGATTTTAATTTGGGTTTTTAATTTTCCTTGTTTTCTGACTGTTAGGTTGATAAGACTATAAACCATATAATAGTAAAACATTGACTAACATCTATTCATGCTTACTTGGCATCTAAAAGTATGTAATATGCTCAACCAGCCATGCAAATATATGGGAGATATTTTATAACCTAAATTTCAGTCAACATTTAAAAACAAAAACTGGGTTTCACTCCCTGTCAATCTTACCTATAGTTAGTTTTGTCTTTCTTCCATTCCTTAGTTTGACTTTTGTTAAATTGTTTCCTCTAAAAATTGTACTGGAATATTTTAAGCCAAGCTGATTTTTCACCAGATGTAAATGTACGAAACTCGCTATCAGATAGTGATGCCCAAATGGAGCAGATTTTACCTTCTAAGGGACCCTCTTGTGACCCCAACTCTGGTTAAAGTAAGGAGGTTTGGACTTTTGCCAAGTCCTAAAAAAAAAAAACAATGAGCCATTAATATTGCCTTTGTTATCCTGTCAGCCCCAGACATTAAAAAATTAATTACAAAAGTTAAAAGCTAACTAGGGCAGTAGTAGCGGCTTTCAGGAAAACAAATGATAAGAAGTCCAGAGGTAAAGGCCAAGAGACAACCAAAAAAAAAAAAAAAGCCCAAAAAGGAAGAGGCTAAAAAATCAGTGTAAATTAAGGACAAACATGTCAAGTTCCTTGCAGATACCGAACGGCTCACTCAGTGCTAAAAAGAAAACCTCTAGGACCCACTACACCCCGTCAGCTAACCATCCAGGGTGCTTACTGTTCTCAGACTACATCCCAGACAATGGACTTGGGCCAAGGTACTGTGACTCACTCCCTCCTTGTCATATCAGATTGCCCATACCGTTGTTGGGATGGGACCTCCTCTAAAAGTTGGGGACCCTAAGGCAGCGCCATGGCCAGGCCTTAGGGAAGTAAAGAAGGCACCGCCCGGGCTGGGCTAGCGTTGGATAGCAGGCTCAAGGAAAGGCTGCCAAGAAGCTACAGCGAGTCCAAGATCTCAAGAGTGTGTCCAGGGCCCTGAGGGAGGCTAAGTCCAAAGACATTCAGTTGGGCAAAGAGCCATAAAAGCCGAGACAAGAGGGCTTCAGGGGGCAGAGGGAGGAGAAGGCAGCTGCCAGGGAGCAGGCAGGCAGTGAGCTGCAGATCACCTGAGCCAAGCTCTCAGAATAAAGACAGCACCAGAAGGAGGGACCAGGGCTCTGGAGACAAAAAAAAAAAAAAAAAAAAAAAAAAAAAAAAAAAAAAAAAAAAAAAAAAAAAAAAAGAGCCAAACAGACTGAAAAGCTGAGGCCCTGGCCCAACGCCTGGCCAAAAGGGACTGAGACAGCGGAGCGTCTGGAGCAGGGGCGTCTGGAGCAGGGGCAGCACCAACTGCAGCAGGAGCTGCTCAGACATCATCACAAAACTAAAACAGTTCACAACTCGTGAGCACCTTGGAGAAGACAGCCAGAGAGCTGTCCCTAGAACCAGTGGGGCCACTTAAGATCCTGGTCATGCTACCAGAACTAGGCCTGCCCCATAGGCCCACCTATACACCAGAAGGAGAGACCTGGGCCAAACCAGAGGGTGCTGAGCAAGAAGAGACGGGATGACTATTGCTGCTCAGACCAAGGTACTACATCCCACGGTTGGACCAGGTCGCCAAGGACACTGCATCCAGATGCCACATTTGCGCTCAGGTAAATCAGAACAGAGGAAAACGAGCTCCAAAAGGAATACGTGCCCAAGGTACTGTGCCTGGGAAACATTAAAAATTGGACTTTACTAAAATTAAACCAACTGTTTTTAAATATAGGTACCTCTTGGTGTTTATAGACACATTCTCAGGGTAGGTAAAAGCTTTTCCTACCCGGACTAAGAGCCTCCACAGTTATAAAGAAACTCCTCCAAGAGCTAGTTCCTAGATTTAAATTGTCCTTAACTCTGGGGTCTGACAGTGGCCTGGCTTTCATAGCCAAAATCTCTCAAAATCTGGCAAAAGCATTAAACAGCAATTAAAAATTACATTGTGTTTACAGGCCACAGAGTTCAGGATAGGAAAAAAGGATAAAAAAAAAACTAAAGAAAAGATTAACCAAATTGGTTACAGAGACAGGCGAAAGCTGGGCCAGTCTTCTTCCTTTTGCCCTTCTTAAGACCAGATGTGCTGGGCGTGGTGGCACATGCTTGTAATCCCAGTACTTTGGGAGGCAGAGACCGGAGGATCCGGGTTCGTGGCCAGCCTCAGCTCTCTCTCTCTCTCTACTTAGTGAGGCCCTCTGCAACCTCATGAGACCCGGTTTCAAAATAAAGTATAAAAAATAGGGCCGGGGGTGTAGCGTGGAGGTAGAACGCCCCTGGGTTCAATCCCCGGTACCACACACACACACACAAAAAGACCAGATGTACCCCTTACTGTGAAGGACTTACTCCTTATGAAATTATGTTTGGGACACCACCGCCTATTCTCCCCAAACTGAGAGACACACATAGGGAAGAGGTAACTAATGAATCCCTTCATAAGTCATTACAGGCTCTACAACAAACCCAAAAAGCCATCCTCCAGAAGGTTGGACAAATAGACCCCCAACTTGCCACGGAGCCCACCCACCAGTTCCAGCCCAGCAATCTGGTTTGGGTCAGGAGAATTCCATCCCGGACACTGAAGCCAACCTGGAAGGGCCCATATCCTGTGGTCCTAACCACTCCAACTGTAGTAAAAGTGGCTAGAGTTTCTTCTTGGATCCATCATACCCAGCTAAAAAAGGCTGTAGAGAAGGAAGGAAAATGGACTGTCGCCAAGACTACAGATCCACTAAAGATAAGACTCAAATAGGTTCCTTAATGCCCCTTTTCTCTTCCTTTTCCTTTTCCTGTAGTGACTAATTATGTCAAAAAGAAAGTTCATGCAGTAAAAATCTTGGTCTTAAGGGGTCATTATAACCCCTTATCAACTACTGAGTCTATGATTTGACTCAGGCCCATAGAACCAGTGGGGAATGTAGGGCCCTAGAGAGCCCTAACAAGAGTGTCTCCATGTTCGACCTGGTCTGGAATTCCCCTCAGGCCCAGAACAACCAATCAGTGAAAAGAGCACGTAGCACAACCCCTGAAGCATGAACTAACATCCTGCTTACCTAAAACCAACATCCTGGAAGTGTTGGGCCATGATCCAGACATAACGTACCTTTCTAACTTGAAGGTGGGCCATGTTCCAGACATAATGTACCTTCCTAACTCAAGCCAATCAAAAGTTAACACAACTCCTGCTTACTTCAGACTAGCGGTTTTGTCAGCACCCCATTGGCTGTAACTTAGGCAACAAGTTTCCCCCCATTCCCGACCACCTGTGTGTGGTTTTTGCCTTTAAAAACTTTGTGTGAAACTAGTTCGGAGCCGGGTGTGGTGGCGCACACTTGTAATCCCAGTACTTTGGGAGGCGGAGACTGGAGGATAAGGGTTCGTGGCCAGCCTCAGCTCTCGCTCTCTCTCTCTCCGTCTCTCCCTCTCTCTCTCTCTCTCTCTCTTTCTCCTTCGTGAGGCCCTCTGCAGCTTCGTGAGACCCGGTTTCAAAATAAAGTATAAAAAATAGGGCCGGGGGCATAGCGTGGAGGTAGAACGCCCCTGCGTTCAATCCCCGGTACCAAAAAAAAAAAAAAAAAACTAGTTCAGGGTCGCAGCTCCTAATTTTGCAGTGGACTGTGTCCCTAGCCTGGCGAGCTTGTTTTAACCACGGCTGAATAAACCGACCCTCCAAATCTAGTCAGACTCCTCTTCTTCCTTGTGACACCGGACCAGGCATAACAAAAAGGGCTGGGGTGTAGCTCGGAGGTAGAATTCCCCTGCATTCAATCCCCAGTACCACACACACACAAAAAGAAAAAATTGTGGTATAATCATAGAATGGAATACTACACAGAAATGAAAATGAACTAACACCAACAACCAGGATAAATCTCAAAAACAAGCAAGGGAGAGTCCATACACAACAGATTGTATACTATTTGCAATCAAATGTACAAATAAATAAGATAGTACATATTCAGAAGCCGGCAAAAACTAATCTATCTGTAGTTATAGATGTCAGGAAAGTAGTTACCTGGGGGTATAGACTGGGAAGGAATGTTGGAAATCCACATCTTCATCTGAGTGGTGTTTACATGGGTGATATATGTAAATTTCATTTAGTTGCAGACTTAAGATTTGTGTACTATCAATGTATGTCATATTCAATGTAAAATATGTTTTACATAGACATCAAGATAGACAGTGTTGCGGGCCTTGTTAGTTATCAGCTTTGAGGTCATCTCGGTCCAGCTTGGGAGGGGCACAAACTGCCCACCCAAGTGTAGATTTCTGCACACAGACAAACTTCCAAGGACCATGAGACCGATAAGCAAAGCCCCTGACAACTTCCTTGTTTACTCTCTCCTTTCCACGTTCATCTGTGATTACCTTGATGTTTTTCCCTGACTCACCCCATGACTGCTTTGCTGTCTCCTATGATTAATTATTCTTACAGTGTTTTGGTTAAAACTCTCAATAAAAGCAGGACACTGATGGAAGGAAGGTAAGAGAGAAGAGATATCTCTTCTCCTCCCCGACCTTCTCAGATCTTGTCATGTTGAATCCGTTGTCATTCATGTGAGAGATTTCTAATGAATCAATCAACATCAACACCATCTGCCACAAATGGCGCCGCTGCGAGATAGGACTTGATGAGAAAAAGGATCAAGACATCAGAACAGCTAAACAGGCTGGGCGCAGTGGCACATGCTTGTAATCCCAGTACTCGGGAGGCTGAGACAGGAGGATCAGATGTTCAAGACCAGCCTCAGCAACTTAGAGAGATACTATTTCAAAATAAAAAATACCAAAAAAATAGGGTTGGGGTATAGCTCAGAGGTAGAATGCCACTGAGTTCAATCCCCAGTCCCTTTCTCCGCAATTTTTTTAAGGAAGAGTTAAACAGGAAAACTAGGAGCATCAAGAAGAGAGCAGAGTCTCGACCACCATGGTCTGGAAGAAGGAGGAGGGAGGAGGGCAGCAGACCCGGGTATCTCTGAACCAATGAACACACGAGTTCATTCTTGCTCTCACGCCCTCTCTTTGCTACAATTTCCTTCTTATGTTTTGCTTTTTTCGTTGAATCTTCACCCAGCTACCGTGAAGGAGAGGGAGAGGCAGAGCTTTGGACACGGGAATCCTCATCCATCACAATGGTTTTGCATGAAGAGTTCTGTTTCAACCCTAATGGACTGGTGGGTCATGCTCTATTTTATACCCAAGTACTGTTTTATGAAAGTCAAAAGCAAAGGGCTTTTACAGGTAAGTCCTTTTTTTTCTTTTTTTTTCTTTGGTGGTACCAGGGATTGAACCCAGGGGCGTTTTACCTCCGAGCTACACCTCCAGCCCTATTTTTTATACTTTATTATGAAACTGGGTCTCATGAAGTTGCGGAGGGCCTCACTAAGTAGCTGAGGCTGGCTGCGAACCCGGATCCTCCGGTCTCAGCCTCCCAAGTACTGGGATTACAAGCGTGAGCCACCATGCCTGGCTCAGGTAAGTCCTTTTTTACTGTCCTTTTTCTTATTATTTTTATTTATTTATTTTTTTGGCAGAACTGAGGATTGAACCCAGGGGCATTCTACCTCCGGGCTACACCCCTAGCCCTATTTTTTGTTCTTTATTTTGAAACAGGGTCTCACTAAGTTGCAGAGGGCCTCACTAAGTAGCTGAGGCTGGCCGGGAACCCGGATCCTCCCTGTCTCAGCCTCCCAAGTACTGGGATTACAAGTGTGCGCCACCACGCCCGGCTCTTATTTTTTTATTTTGAAACAGGATCTCACTAAGTTGCTGAGGCTGGCTGCGAACCTGCGATCCTCCTGTATCAGCCTCCCAAATACTGGGATTACAGGAGTGCACCACCACGTCCGGCTGTAGTTATGCTTCTTTAATACTTCAGTTGCTTTATGACTCTATTTCAGCATCAAAGAACCGCTCAAAGAAGATATATTAACACTCTAAAACAATTTACATCAGCTGGGCATGGGGACACACGCCTGTAATCCCAGTACTTGGGAGGCTGAGACAAGAGGATTGCAGGTTTGAGTCCAGTCTCAGCAATTTATCAAGACCTTCAGCAGCTTAGTGAGACCCTGTCTCAAAATAAAAACAAAAAGGGCTGGGGGTGTAGCTCAGAGGTAGCTCCTGGGTTCTATCCGTAGCGCGCGCGCGCACACACACACACACACACACTTAAAACAGGAGATATTTATAGAAGTAATCTGAAGAATTTGTGTGTGTAGGGGGGTACTAGGGTTTGAACCCAGAGGCATTCTACCTCTGAGCTACACCCCAAGCTCTATTTTATTTTTATTTTGAAACAGGGTCTCGCTAGGTTAATGAGGATCTCACTACTTGCTGAGGCTGTCCTCGAACCTGTGATCCTCCTGTCTTAGCCTCCCAAGTGCTGGAATTACAGGTATGAGCTACCACACCCAGCTTGAAGGAATTTTTTTTTTTTTTTTTTTTTTGGTGGTACTGGGGATGGAACCCAGGGACATTCTACCTCAGGAGTACACTCCCAGCCCTGTTTTATTTTTTATTTGGAAACAGTGTCTTGCTAAGTTGATGAGAGTCTCAATAAGTTGCTGAGGCTGTCCTCGAACCTGTGATCCTTCTGTCTCAGCCTCACAAGTACTGGGATTATAAGGCATACGCAGCCAGGCGTGGTGGCACACGCTTGTAATCCCAGTGCTTGGGAGGCTGAGACAGGAGGAACCAGGTTCACTACTAGCCTCAGCTACTTAGTGAGGCCCTCTGCAACTTAATGAGACCCTGTTTCAACATAAAGAATAAAAAATAGGGCTAGGAGTGTAGCTCAGTGGTAGAATGCCCCTGGGTTCAATCCCCGGTACCGCCAAAAAATAAAATAAAATAGACGTATGCCATCATGTTGGGCTAAAGGAATTTTTTTAAGTAAAAAATTTAACACTATTTAGTGGTTATTCCTATGGTATAGCTTTGCATTTTCAAGTTTTGGTTGACACTGTAATAATTTGAAATTATTCTAAATTGAAGTACAATAAGTGGATAAGTGGATATCATTACAAAAGTAAAAAATGCATGTATACATGATGATTGTCCTAGTATTGTGTATGTGAGCATCTGTAGTTCAGAATAAAATAGACTGAAATAAGGATTAAATCCTCTGGGAAAATGTAGAGTGGTCCTAGGGAATAACAGAAATACTGCCACCAAAGGCTCAGTGAAGAATTTAGTTTATGGATTTGGAATTTTCTACACTGAAGAGTTTAAAATTGCTTCATAAAATAGGGAGGTAGCAAAAAACAACATTCAACCATTTCATCTACATCCTTAAAAATTTATGTGTTCCAGTTGGCGAAGAAGAACGAGGCTGTGGTCACAGTCATCTTCTATATATATGCAGCATAAACTTGACGCTCAAAAGGGAAGCAAGTGTTTTAAATACAGTGCAATCATTATATTGAATTCCAGTTTGACACTTTTGTCATCCTCCTGTCATCTTTCTGAATTTATATTCCCAGGAGAGAACTGTGCTACAATCTAAATGCAATAAATACAGCTAACTGCGTATATGTGTGTATATGTGTGTGTGTGACTGCATTAGTGTGTGTGTGTGTGTGTGTGTGTGTGTGTGTGTGTGTGTGTGGTACTGGGGATGGAACCCAGGGGTACTCTACCACTGAGCTATACCCCCAGCCCTTCTTATTTTTTATTTTGAAACAGGGCCTCACTAAGTTGTGGAGGCTAGCCTTGAACTTGTGATCCTCCTGTCTCAGCCTCCAGAGTACTGGAATTACAGGCATGAGCCACCATGCCCGGCGAGCGAGCTAACTGTAGTTAAGGTTAAAAATACCACTTTTTTTTATATGGGGGATTGAACCTAAGGGCATTCTACTTCTAAGCTATACCCTCAGCCTTATTCTATTTTAGTTATTATTTATATTTATTTATGGTTCTGATGAATGAACCCAGGGGCATTCTACCTCTGACTACACCCCTAGCCCTATTTTATTTTTTTATTTTGAAACAGAGTCTCATTAAGTTGCTGAGGGCCTTGCTAAGTTCCTGAGGCTGGCCTTGAACCTGTGATCCGCCTGTCTCAGCCTCCCAAATACTGGGATTACAGACATGTGCCACTATACCCAGCAAGAAGACTGCTTTTGAAGAATAGAAGTATGTGGCTTATGATCAAAGAAAAGAATACAGTAAGAAAATGTGGCTGAGTTATTGGCTAAGGTGAGTGTTTACTATGTACTAGTGACAAACCCAGGTATCTATTGTTAGGAAGGCAATGTTCATGACCTGGGGGAGTAAGTTAATAGAACTAGTTAAGAATGTTGACTCTGGAGTCAGAGTGCCAAAGTTCAAAACCCCACTTTACCACTCACTCGATGACCCTGTGAATATGACTCAACTCATCTACACTCCTATTTCCATGTCTGGAAAATGAGAGTGATAATACTACCCACCTCCTAAGACTTTACAACTAGTGAATGCTAAAACACTTACAAAGCAGTTAGGAAAATATCTCACACATGGCAAGTGTTCAATAAATGTTAGCTCTCATACTTTATTCTTTTCCTTTTCAATGACAATAATCACAGGCATTTTTTCCCATAAAGGACTTTTTGTAATACAAAAAATGAATAGAACATAATACCATGGAAACCTAATAGAGCAGAAAATTGAAATGTAGAGACATGAAAACCACTTTATTTTAAGCAGAACACCACATGTCATAGATTAGGCTGAAGATGAGTTTAGCATCTTCAGTGGCTCTGTGGGTGCCAACTAACACATCAAAGAAGCCAAATCTCTGGCGAGACAGGTTTCTTCCTTCTTTTCCTCGCACCACCACATAGAGTGCTCACTGACTTGAATGAAACTTAGCTGAAGTGAGCAGTGATGGAATCCAAATAAAGTATCCCTCTATCCAGAAGAGGTCAACCTCTGGAGAACAGCATAAGCAACGCCTTGCTTTAGGGATTTTGAGCAGCAAAGTGATGATACAGCAGCATATAAAACTCTAAGAGCAGCTTCCACTGAAAGCTCCACAGAGCACTGCAAGGCCCTCGTGGACAAGTGAGAGCAAAAGATCCCATGTTCTAGGAAGAGCATGCAAGACACAACTTAGGATTTATAAAAACTCCTCTTTCCTTTAGTTGACAAGAGCTTGCTTTTAGTCCAAATAACATTCTCCAGAAGTTCCTGGGCTTCTCGGACCCCCTGTCTTGCAGCAACATTAAGAAGCATCTCGATATCCCTAGAAGAGGCAGTTATTTAGTCGTGCAAAGAAAGAGTAAAGCGAAAGGACCCATGTGTCCAGATGTTTGGGTTAAGGGCCAGGAGAACACCTAAACTCATCCTAAGTACCGAGGGGACATACGCCATTTCAGCTGGGTTTCATCAAAAGTGTCTTCATAATAAAATCAGTTACCCAAAGAAATATTCTTAAAACATCACAGCCCAGCTGGATTCTTTTGCTCTATTTAGAGGATTTTTTCTAGCCAAGAATCTTACGTAATGTCTGAGGTACCCCTCTCTTGTAAGCAAATTCTACATTCTGGCTTGGGAGTGCTAACTGGAGAGGGGTTCCACAAACCCACAGACCTGCCCATCTGGCCACTGTCAGTTGTGAAATAGAACAGATTGGCCAAGCCACTTTACTTGGCTGCCTCAAAATGGTCAGTTCAAGATTTCATTACCAAGTAATTGTGTAACCAACGTCCCTGACTATTATACCAATTCCCAATACTTACCCTATCCTTTGACCCCTTACTGACCCTTACTCTCTTTTTGTGTGTGTGTGGTACCGGGGATTGAACCCAGGGCCATTCTACCTCCGAGCTACACCCCCAGCCCTATTTTTTATCCTTTATTTTGAAATGGGATCTCACGAAGTTGCGGAGGGTCTCACTAAGTAGCTGAGGCTGGCTACAAACCTGGATCCTCTGGTCTCCGCCTCCCAAGTACTGGGATTACAAGCATGCACCACCATGCCCAGCTACCCTAACTCTTTTTAAATTTTGTTTATTTGTTTATTTTGTGGTACTGGGGGTGGAATCCAAGGCCTCACAAATGCTAGGCAAAAGTTCTACCATTGAGCTACATCCCCTGCCCTTTTTATTTATTCTTGAGACAGTCTCA
>PVJS01052160.1:0-13714 GCA_004027185.1 Glis glis
AGGAGGAGGAGGAGGAGAAGGAGGAGGAGGAGGAGGAGGAGGAGGAGAAACAGAGACATATGGACATATGGGCAGGGTTAAGAAAACAGGCACAGTTAAGAAAAAAATTGTGTGTGTGTGTGTGTGTGTGTGTGGGGGGGGTGGATGGGTGGGTGTAAACCAAAAACCAGGAGAGCCAACCAGGTGGACAAAAGCACCTTTTCTGTTGATTGGAAGAAAGAATTGGCACTGTTGCTCTTCACTTTGGCCTTTTGCTTCTGGCCTACAGCTTGCATTTAATTTGAATTTTATTAACATAAGAAATCCAGTGCAGGCACCTGATTCTCTCAATTTAGGGTGTTTAATTTAAAAAGTTTGCAGGCTTTGCAGGACATGACAGGGTTTCTTCTCAGCAAGGTAAGTGTCGAGGTTATCTGCAGAAGGAACAGCCAGGAAAGAACAAATGTGTTCTGTGCCTGGAGAGAGAAAAAATGGTCCCAGGTGGTAGAACCATGGATCATCGAAGAATGTGAAGGGAAAAAGTATATTGAGAATGGTCAAAAAATGAAGCACAATGAATTTTCTAGATGGCGTTTTAGTAATTTGTGTCAAGCCTAAAGATGAACATGTACAAATACAAAACAAAACCCACATAAATAGAAAGATGCACATATGAGAACGTTCATCATGGCATTGAACATAATACAAACTGATAGGCGGTATGTCCTTGAAGGAGAGAATAGTTAAATAGAATTAGATTATGCACCAACTAATGTGATCTATTCTTACATTTAATTAAAATGGACACTTATTCATGACATGTTGAATAAAAATGCGTGTTGCAAAACAACATGTAAAGAGCGAGTGATTTTTTTTAATTCAAATGCATCACTGGGTTTAATCCTTCTGATGATCTGTAAAATAGAGATAGTCAGTTATTTTGTAATCCAGAGTCCCTGATTTCCAGTTCCTGCTTGAGTACTATGGAGGAAGGAATCAGGGAGAAAGTGAATGATTTGGGAAAGAGAGAACTAATTTCTAATACTTAACTATCTTTCTACAGCTGAAATTGATACTTGCTATGCACTGAATGGTGCTCCCCCATATTATATATTAAATCCCTAACTCCCAATGTGACTGTGAGATAGAATCTACAAGAAGTAATTAAGATTAAATGATGTCACAGTGGTAGGAACCTGATATAATAGGATTAGTGTCCTTGTAAGAGGAGACATCAGAGAGCCAGTTCTCTCTCTCTCTCTGTCTCTCTCTCTCTGTCCCTCTCTCTGTTTCTCTCTCTCTGTCTCTCTCTCTCTGTCTGTCTCTCTGTCCCTCTCTCTGTCTCTCTGTCTCTCTGTCTCTCTCTGTCTCTCTCTCTCTCTGTCTGTCTGTCTCTCTCTCTCATTTGCACTTCATCGCACATTTGTGTGTAGTATGCCACTGAGCCACACCCTCAGCCCCTCATAATACATTTTAATAATAATCTGAGCAACATATTTTCTTATTTTTTTCTTATTTTCTCTGTAAAGGTGTTTCTGGATGAGATTAGCATTTGAATTGGACCATCGGGACGAGGGCTAGCATTTTGATCTTGGACTCTCCAGTCTCCAGAACTATGAAAAATAAGTTCTTACTGTTTAAACCGCCTAGTCTATGATATCTCGTTATGACAGACCAAGGAGGTGAAGACAGCACTTTTTTTGTACCTTATTTCATTCTATTCTACAAATTACTCTGCAGATAATATATTATTATTTTCATTCTATAGGTGAGGCCATCCTGCTGTAGCAAAGACAATGATTTGCAGATCCATTCAAGGTCACCTTGCTGATAAAGATTGAAATCCAGATCCCTTAGTTTCTAACCCCAGACTCTTTCAAAGATGACCCACAGTAAGAGCCGGGGGTTCCCAAAGATGTTTCTTGTGTGAGGACGAGGGGTTATCCAGTAAATTTGCCTTCAACACAATATCTTACATGTTATTTCCAGTGTTCACCATTTCTTACCCTTTAAATATCTTTTCCTATGTTCTTTACCTCATCTATTGGTTCCCTATTCCTTTATTCTCCTTCCTCCTTTTAACAAAAATACCCTTGTTATTGTCTTTATTTGGAGATGGAGCCTGATCTCAGGAGATGTGTATGGGTGCTAAGTTGAAAAACAATTGATTTGTGATGTTTATTTATATGAGCCAACTTGAGCCCATGGGTGTTCAAACATTTGGTCCAACATTATTATTTTTTCCACCCCCAGCCCTATTTTTATTCTTTATTTTGAAACAGGGTCTCACTAAGTTGTGGAGGCCTCACTAAGTAGCTGAGGCTGGCTGCGAACCCAGATTCTCCCGTCTCAGCCTCCCAAGTACTGGGATTACAAGCGTATGCCACCACACCTGGCTGTGACATTATTCTGTATGTGTCTGTGAGGGTATTTCTGGGTGAGATTAGCATTTGAAATGAGACCAAGTAAAGCAGATTGCCCTCTCTGATGTGAGTGGGCCTCATTCAATCAGCTGAAGTCTGAATAGAACAAAAAGGCTGATCCTGCCTGGAGTAAGAGAAAATTCCTTCTGCCAGACTGCTTTGAGCCAGGACTTCATTTGGTTCCTGCTTTGGTCTTGAATTGGTTCTCAGTTGGTCTTTCCTGGTTCTCATGCCTGCTGGCATTTGGACTGGAGCTATGCCCCCATCTTCCTGGTCTCTCCACCTTCCTTAGTCTTGGGACTGGTTGACCTCCAAAATTGTGTGAGCTACTTCGTATCATAACTCTCTTTCTTTCTGTGTATCCTATTGATTCTGTTTCTCTGGAGAATTTTCTCTCCTTTAATCAAAACTTAAATTAGGAAGGGCTCTGATAATAGTTTATTTTTCTTTGAATTACTCATGTATGTTCTTAACCAGGAGGATTTGCTTTCAAGACAGATCTCATTCTGGTACATTAGACATCAGTAAGCCAGTGAGGAGATGCCTTCTCAGTATGATTTGCCTCATGGAAGTAGATATATATTCCACCTCCCAGTGAGACTGTCTCTTTAAGGGAGTTTTCATTATCCTGTTAAGTAGGGGACTCCTGGGGTCTCCAAGGACAAGGACAGGACAGCTCCTTCCATATTGGACACACTCAGTGGTTCAAACGTTCTTGTACACAATCCAGGTGTTTCCTTTTTATTTCTTTAGAACAACAACAATAACAAGCCAGTTCCTTTAATAGTTTCTCCTTTATCACCTTTGAGGAAGTGAGTTAACTTTAGAAGGAGTCAGATATGTCAATATTCCTCTTCAATTTGGTACCAGAAATAAGTAGGGACTCCATAAGCAACGGTCCCGCCCAGTGAATGATGAGCTCTCTTATTTGGATGCATTGGTTCTAGAGCAGCAGCCTGAGGCTACTACCCTTCATCAGACCCTCACATCACACTCGTACACAGTACTGTTCACTCTCCAAACAACGCTGCTTTTGTTTGGGGTTTTCTGTTTCGTTGTTTTTCTGTTTATGTTTATTTGGTTGCCTCTCTTCCCTTATTCCTACTGGAACAAACAAACAAAACTGGAATAGGAAACTGAAATTTCAAAGTACATTTTAATTAGTAATTTGAGCAAGTTCTTCCTCTTATTTTATTTTCTATTTACCCTCGTTTGCTCCTTTCCCTCTTTTCTCCCTAATCAAAGCCATGCACAGTAATGTGCCGTCCTGAGAAATTAAACACATACCCTTGAAAAGAACTGTTATTTTATATATATATATATATATATATATATATATTTCTAATTTACATTAATGGTCCTATGATAATTCTATCATCATTTAACTTTCCTTCAGCTATGGCAATTTCCTCTGCAAAGTTGTTTACAACAATTTTATTCTCTGTGACTTTAAATTCTTGTGTTGAATCCATATTGCTCTTATTGCCTATTTGATTCATAATATGTTTGCCTTATATTACTTTCTCTTTTAGACAGAGTGTAAGCTCCTCGAGGAGAGGGACTGCATTATTATTTTCTTAGCACAAGACTGTTTTTTGCATATTTCTTAATGCATTCATATTAAATAAATGAATGAAAACACCCACAGAAACCAAGCAGCCAATTTCTGTTTCCAATTTTGTTTTCCTCTGCAACATTTCTCTTCCTGAATGAGAAATTGGCCCACACACCTCATGAAAAACATTTATATTCTGCACATCTTCTAGGTAAAACCCCAAATGTGGCTCAATCCTGCATTGATGTCATCGGTGGCCTTGTGCATGCAAATAGATGTCTCAGAAAGGAGGTCAGCTTTGCAAGCTGACTCAAGAAAGGCCCACCAGATTTCCACTAGTGAAGGGATGCCGCCAAGTAGCCTAGGAGAAAGCCCGAGAAGTTGAAACAGAGACAGAAGAAAATGTGACAAAGGACTCCAGAGAGTACATGGTGACATTTGGGGATTTGTGCAAAGCAGGCAGTGTTGTATACACCTAATTATTCCACCACCTTTGTAAGGGGAAACGAAGGTGATCTTATCAGGAAATTCTGATAAGAAGCCAGGGCTCAACCCAGTAGGATACTGAACAGACCAAAGGCACTGTCCCCACCCAAAAATGCTCCAATAGAACAAAGGGGAAGGATTACAGGAGCCAATATGTCTTTTGTTAAATTCTCGCCCTGGATCCAGAACAGCTCAGGGAATAAAAAGCTCAGTTTGTTAATTCTGATCTTCATTCTATCCAGAATTCGGGATGTTATTTTTTTTCTCTTCATTTCCATTATTCATTGGCAGTGTGATTTTGAAAATGCCCCCTTTGCATCTGAGCCTCAGTGACCTACCCTGGGAAATGGAGTACTCATACTTACCACATTTCTGCTTCTAAAGACAGGAAAAATTAATTGGTGATTTTGAAAAGAAAGCTTCATCTTTTAGTCTCTTAGAGACAATCCAGCATTACAATTGATCACCTAGGTGATGATTTAAGCCATTCAATCCTTGTCATTCTGCATGTACTGCTCTTCCAGCTCGCCTTTGAAAGAAAACCAGCCAGTTAAATCATCAGCTGGAACTGGCTCAGGTCTCAATGACTGCAGAGTGAAATATAGCTCTCAGCATAGAAAATGTCCTTCCAGTGCTCCAATAAATAGCATTCCATTTCAGCCCCAGGGAATTTAGTGTAGCCCTAGTTACTCCTCACCGCCACAGCCATCATTGCCTCCCTGGGCAGCAGAAATGATTTATGGGGCAGGAGTCATTCCAAACTTTAATTAAACATGTAAGGAACCATTATTATTTTTTTAAAGGAACCAGCCCAGAAAGATGCGAGCCGGACTCCTGTAGAACACTAATTACCTTTTTAACATTTTATTTCATCTCCTTATTTTTCTTTAGCATGAACTGAGAGACAGATCATCAACCACACCCACAGGTGATCTCTTCCCACCAAAAGCCATGGTTATCTGAAGTGTTGCTCCAGGGGTCTGCAAAGGCCCTCCTAAAAGATCCTGTTGCTAACCTCTGTCCTCTCCATCTTTGTCTCTGTCTCTCTCTCTTTCATTTTTGCAATACAAATTCTTGGCTGCCATGGCAATGGGAACCATGGCAATGCACAGGTAAATAATTTTCTCTTTGAATAAGTAGGTAGGATATAAAAATAAATACAGGTGACACATGAACCAGATCCTCTGCAGGGTCCACCTCCCTACCTTGGGAGGAGAATCATCTTCTAGAATGTAGCTGAACCACTGGAAAAATTAGTGAGTCTTTTTGTACATTCATTTTCTTGGGAGAGTTGTTGGAATGAGGAGCAAAAAGAAGAGAACAAATGACCACACATCTGAGTAAATAGGAGCTTATCAATTTAAAGAGCAGAAGTTTCTATACTCTGTAATGGGCAACGCTTCCCTCAACTTATGGCTTCAGGAAAGAAACACAGGAAAGGAAAATCAGGAGAAGGTCGGATGCAACTTTAGAGTCCAAATGCCAATAAGTAGTGGTTATCGGTTACCCTTCTGCAGGTAGACCAAGGTATGAGGCAAAAGGTCACAAAGAACTTCATATCTAAGAAGATGGAAGACATTTTCTCCAATTTTTTTTTTCCTGGAAATTTCTTTGAGGCCAACCTCTATCCGATGGCCTACTCGGACAGTCACATTTTTGATAATGCCTACTTTGGTTTAAAATGCTACAGTATAGACAATGTAGCATGATGCATAGTGTAGTTCATTTAAGGTTTAACGCTCTAGCCAATTGTTACTCAAATCAAGAATTCATGGTCCCAAGTGTCATTAGCTCATGACATATAAAGAAGGGCCGCTGTACAGGCACAGGGACTCTATGGGCTTCTGTCCTCTGACTTGATTGGCAACAAATGCTCACTTAATGGACACACTAAATGTTTGAGGGTTGGTTAATAGTGCAAAATGGCAGCTGTTGACCAGTCTAGTAAGTGTTAAAAAATGGCTTTCTTTGGCTTAATTCTTAAGTAGTCCTGTCCAGCACCTGTATTATGACAAGGTATGGGCTCCAGCTAGGAGTGTTTGGTGCAAGATTTAAGGAGTCCTTCCCAGGGCCAAGCCCATGCAGGGTGAGCACCTGATAATGAGTAAACTCCTAGGGTGCCTGGCTTGACTTAGCCCTTCCCTGGCCAGTCGTGGGTTTAGAAGCCTTTCTGATGATCTGATGCTGACTCTAAGCCACCAAATCCTGTCTCTGGAAAGTTGCTGTGTCTGCTCAAACCAAGCCTTTCATGTAACATGTGGTCAGAGAATTGGAAAGGACCCAGCTATGGAGCCTCAGTGAGCAGAGAGGACAGTTTATGGGAATGGCTTTCTACCTGTCTGTACCACATGCCTGCATGCTGGCAGGTTTTTGGTCTGAGACATCAGTTTTTAATAACCAAATAACAAGTTTGTGGGGGGGGGATAGCTAATCCTCACCTAATTGAAACTTGTTGGTGGCTACTGTCATCTGTCACAAACAACCTAAAAGCTGTGCTTGATTAAAATAACCTCAGCCCTTCCACCAACATTTGCTGCCACCCCTTGGGCACTTGGGTTACAAACAGTGCACAAATGAAAATCCCTACCAGCTCCCTCGATGGGGTCCTCCTCAACTCCCTCATGTCTCCAATCCGGAATTAAAGTGGGGTGGGGGCTTGACTGATTAAACCTGCTGTTCATGTTGACATTTCTCAACAGGAGAAAAATTAGTGGAAAATTAAAACCCAGCAAAAGTGTGGCTGCTTCATATAAAGGGCTCATTAACTCTTTTTCTGACTCTGAATCTATGATAGATACCAGGTCCTCTCTGGTCCCCCAAAGAATTCCATGTAGTGGAGATTAGAAGTTGTGATGAGTTGGAGAGTGGGGCCTTCCTAAAGCTAAGCCAATGACTGCACAGGGCTGAAGCATTCATGGGGTTCCTCCATCCCCCTGTCAGTCTTAGGAAGATCCTGCTGAGCCGTGCCTCCCACCGGCACACTCACTCTCTGGTCTATCCTTACACTCTCCTCTAGTTTCTCTGTTGCTAAAATGCTATCTTCCGTTGGTGGTTGGGACCCCTGTAAGAGACGGGTTTCTAGTCAATCAGAGGTCAGCCTCTGTCAGAAGTTAACTTGTGGTCTTATGTTAATTCTATTATCTTTTAACCTACCTTCGGATAATGGCGATTTCCTCTGCAAAGTCTTTCCCATCTATTCCATTCTCTGTGCCCTCAATTTATGGAAGGAGTTAGAGCAAGCTGGAAGTTATGAGTGAAAATTCCTGCTGATGACCCTGAGAGCTCAGGAGGGCGCTGCACTTCTCTGAGTGCCTTATATAGAGAATCTTAGGGAATTCTTAGGACCCTGTGAAATCGGTATCACATAGCCCCATATCATAGAAGAGGAAACACAGCATAGAGAGGCTGGCTAACTCATCCAAAGTGGCACAACTCATAGACAATACAATTAGAATTTAGGCACTCCTGCTCCAGAGTCCTCACCCTTAGCCATTGTTCTGTATTTAGTGCCATAGTGTTTCCCTCAGTAAACACAAACACTGAGGAATTAAATGGGAAGCTTTGGTTACATTAGGGCAGAATGCAAACCAACCCAAATCCTGAGCCTGGTACATGTCACATTTATTCACAGGAAGCTAGAGAGAGACTATGAAATCCATTCTTATTAACAAAACACCCACATCTTTTGTCATCTTCATCATTAAGTCTATATTTACCTTATGGAAATTATGCTAGCTGCTCACAGAAATGAAACAAAACAAAATAAAACAACCCCCAAAGAAAAACACGAGAGAAAATAACATCCTTGTTTTTCCTGGCTCTGTCAGAATCATCCTCTCCAGCTATGTGAGACTGAGGAGGTGGAATCTATAGTCTACCCCCTTGAATCACAAAGACAGTGGTGACAAAACACTGAGAGGGAGACCAACTTGGAAGAAAACAGGTTCTCTTGAATTTGCAGATCTTAGTTGCCATTTTAGGAAAATATAATTTGGTTCCCATTTCTAACACAGAAAGACAGGCCTCACTGTTAGGCTAAAGTCAGGCAGTTTCTAGGCCACACCCCCAAATATATTATGAAACAAAAATAATCCGTCATCTGGGGTCTTCACATGTCAAGACAAAAAATATAATGCCTACAGGATGAACAAGTGATTCCCAAATAGGTGAATTATTTTCTTTATTTCAATGTGGAGAAATTTGTCAGTTGACATTCAGCTTTTCTACGTTCTTAGGAAAGTGCTGAGTAACTTGGAGTTCCAGACATGGAGTTTAAGATGACTTGGCTGATCAAAGAAGGCCACACACTCTTTGCCACTCATCACATTGAAAGGTGTATGTCTTCTGTCTGAACCCTTTCAGTGTGGCAGACCCTGTGACTGTTTTGACAAATAGGAAAGGATGGAAGGGTTCTACTGTATTCTAGGACCCACGTGTAAGGGACTGGAAACTTCTACCTTCACTTCCTTGGAGTATTAGCCCTTGGAGCCCTAAAACCCCCATGGTGTGGGGAAGCTCAAGCTAGCTACACAGGAGGCCAGATGGAGAGAAAGACCAGAGAAGCAAAGAGAGAGGGAGAGAGAAACAGGCATTCATCCCACCCCAGATGATGTCAGGAATGTGAGAATAGAAACCGTCCCGTATGTCCAAACCAGTCAAATCTTCATGTAAATTCAGCCATGGAGGTTATCAGATTGCACCTACATGAGAGACTCCCAGTGAAGACTTCATAACTGAGCAGTGAACCCACAGAACCATGACAGATACTAATACATTTTAGTTTTATACATTTTTGGAATAGTTTATTATGCAGAGATAGATAAGTCAAAGAGATGCTCCATACAGAAGAGACTAAAAAGATAAAAAAAAAATACAGTGCCATTTAGTAATTATAGGGCATTTAAAAGTACCTTAAGCTTTTTGGACCCAGTGTTTTCTCATCTGAAAAATTCTCACTTTCTCATCTCCACTAAAGCTAATCTCATAAAGATATCTTATGGATAAATCTAAAAAGCAGCTGGTGACCTTCAAAGCACTATAAAATATAAGTTATTGTCTTTGTTATTTTTATTGGCATATGCCTACTGGAAATTATGGTTGTTTGTAAAGTCGGACACTCAGATGGATTATTGGAAATATTAATGGATTTTTGAGAAATTAGCTACTTGTGATTTCCTATATATATGGCTAAGAGATTGTCTTGGTCAACATTCTCACTGCTATAATCCAAGACGACTGACACACAACCTAGAGGAAGAAAGATTTGTTTACAGTTTTCTTGGATATTCCAGGGTTCTGTCTATGTCAGGCGAGGTCTGCGGAGCTCAGGGCATGGTAATGGGAAGGAGAGAGAGAGAGAGAGAGAGAGAGAGAGAGAGAGAGAGAGGCACTCTGCTCTCACATCATGGAGGCAGGAAGCAAGAGAGAGCAAGCAAGCAAGCAGATTCAAAGACACCAGCACAGTTCCTAAGGCCACACACCAAGGGACCCACCTTTTCCAGTCACACCCCACCTGCTTAGGTTACCACCCAGGCCATGGTAAATCCATCACAATGGATTTATCTACTGATGAGATTACAACCCTCATGAATTGTAGTCTCATTTGGGGGTTGTTTTATTTTGTTTGTTTCATTCAGCTCTATCAACCCTGAACCTTAATACATGAGCTGTTCAGGGGACATACTATATCTGTCCATAACAGAGATTATATCAGTCACCTGTACTCTCAAAACCAGTGCAGTCCTGAAAACGATGCCAAACACTGGTAATCATAAATATGAAGTATAGATGTTTGCAATTCCTAGTTATGTTCCTAGAAGATGCTAATGCTGGCATCAGTAAACAAAACTGCTGACAGAGTGTGCACTGTCGTCTTTGGTAGTTTCAGCAGGTTCGGGTGACAAGTACAGTTGAAATGCGCAGGTAAAAGCAGGGAGAAGTTGAAAGCAGGTGTTCTTTGGTAATGTCAAGTAAGCCACACAGTGAACAACAGAGCAGTACTACGAGGAAATGCTTGTGCTAGAAACAGAGATGACTTCAGAGGAGTACCCACGGTTGAATAAACTGTTCTTCATTATTTTATTTGATTCCTGTGCCAGTTAGGGTTGCTTAATCACAAGCAACTCTGGAGAATGGAAGCCAAAAATAACATTTTACAAGTTTGTAGGCCAGCTCAGAGAAATGGAGGAAAACTGAAAATGGAGCCTGTGGAAGGACAGGGGACCTGTGAGTAGGAATGACTAGGAGACCTTACTCATTCCTACTCATACACCACCAGGGGGAAACAAGATCATCTGATCAAGATGCAAATTCCCAGGTGAGAGGGTTTGAATGGTGCTTTGGGTCTCAGGCCACCCTCAGATCTCGGCCTACAGGCACCTGCCTGACGGCCCTCCTGAGATTGCTTTGGATTATGGAGACTTGGCTTTTCTTTTAGTTCCCTTTCCCCAGAAGCACACTCTGAGATGAGGATGTGTGTGCTAAGGATGTTTTAAAGGCTGCTGGTGGGAACCCATAAGGATGTTGGAAAGAAGGACAGCAAAGAGGAGAAAGTGAACCAGGAGGGGAATCTCAGGGAGAGTGACGCAGAGGGTAGCTCCAGTCTTATTCTGTAGGGGAGCCCCAGGGTTTCAGTGTGGCCTCAGAGTGATCCCAGCACTCTTTCACAGTCTGGTACCCATTTTTTTGTACTGTTATTGATGCATGATAGTTTCACATCATAATGTAGTTCATAGTGATAGTGACATACATGCACACAGCACTTGGGGAGGGAGGTCTGGTACCCATGTGCCTTTGGCCAAGGGCTTTCCCTGGGTGAGATGGGGGGGTGGGTGGTATAAATCCCCAGGAACCCAGACTTTTTCCTTTGGGCCTGTAGGCACAGTGTTCTCCAGCAGACCTGGGAAAGTCTTCCAGGAAGAGCTGCACAAGGGGGTATGAGGCAGAGCACAGAAAGGAATGAAATGGGAATATTGGGAGCTGCAGTTCTATCAAAACAAAACCAAAACTCCCCAAAAACAAAACTGAGGTACAAAGGAGGGAAGTTGGGCAACTGAAAACAATAAATATCCATGGAAATACCCAAACCACTTTGCAGTGGTTTTTACCCCAGTTTTTAAGCCAAGGGAGGTCAAGTATCTTGGCATACAAACAATGGGAGCAGGACCCTCTAGTCCAGTGATTTTTTTCCATCATCATACCTAAAAAATCTGGCTTGACTGCCTTGTATAATTCATTTGTTTTTCTCTGCAGAAATATCCAGTTGTTTTGGGAGAGGGCAGGTAAGGCTGTACTGTAGTGTAGATACTGCTCTATTCTCCCACACATACTCTAGCTAGCACTTCAGTTCCTAAATAGCTTCCCAAACTTCCACCCACCAGATATGTTTTTTTTTAATCCTATACTGTAGGAAAAAAGTCTTCAGTAGGAATCCAAAAGTTGTTTGTTAGGGTAGGCCCATAGATCTGCCCAGAAGAAATAGATAATTATGGGCATATGAGAGGAAAAAGATGTGCCATTCTTTTACCCTTCTTGAAATAAATAGCAGTGAACAATTTTTTTTATCCCTTAGAACATTGATGGGAAGAGGGAAAAATGTTTTAGAAGGAGTGATCATTATAGTCCTACAAAGCACAATATCAAATGGGCATTTTAATGTAGAAAACAAACACATACAAATTAGTATGCAAAATATTAACACCAATTTTTTTATCAAGGTTAAATACACTTTCAGGATGGAGAAGAGCAAATGTGGAGAACAATAACCTTGAAAGTTCCCTGTCACAGCAAGTTGAGGATAAAACTTCATTGCCATTCAAGGAAATGTTCTGGGAGGTGGGCTCACAGGAGAGTTCTTAAAGAATAAAGCAAAACAGGGTTTTCTGAGCAAAGGGAAGGACCATATTCTTTCTCCTATAAATCTCACACATTTAGAGGTAGCAAGAGGAGGGACTCCACATGAGTAGTGGCTCCAAGCTCTTGGGATGTGCCCCCACAGTCCCATTGCAATTAACTTAGAACCACAAAAATAAAATATAAGAGACTAGAATCACCTTAAAGTAGTCATTTTGCTTAGATCGACTTCAACTTTCTTATACATAAGTACAGTGATCAGGACCATTATTTTACTATCGACCGTCCAAACTCCCTGCTATTCCTCATTTTTTTTTCTTGTGGAATTGGGGGTTGAACCCAGGGATGTTCTACCTCTGAGCTATGCCCCCAGCCCTTTTGATTTTTCATTTTGAAACAGGTCTCCCTAAGTTGCTGAAGCTGGCCTCAAACCTATGATCCTCCTGTCTCAGCCTCCCAAGTGCTGGGATTACAAGTATGTACCACTGTTCCTGGCTGCTGTTTCTGTTTCCTTTTTTTGTTGTGTCGGCTCACATGTGTCACATCCTGTCTCTTTATGTCAGGGATGATCACTTGGAAGTTGGGGGCAAGGATGAGAACTACCCAGGCAGGTGTTTACCTGCACAGGTCCCCCCCTGACTTACTGAAGGAAGGAGGATATAAGTACTGAGAATTATCCTTGGGCATTGCTGATAGATTTCCTCCTCTCGCTCACCTCCAAACCTGTTTGGGGGCAAATTATGATGTCATCCACTTCTGCCTTCTTAACTCTGCCTTATCTGTACTAGCACAGAAAACCCAGTTACTACAATCTCTCTCCGGAAGGCTACATAGTGAATATTTGAAATGAATCTCCTGGGTACCTGGGAAGGAGTGAGCCTTTTATAAAATGTGGGGAAGGAAAATAAAGCAAGGGTTTCAAAGTTATATTATTGAAATTTTTAATGCTAAACTATCGAGATTCGGGGTCCATGGCAAATGCTTGTGAACACCTCTCCCATCTCTCCCTCTCTGCTCTTCTGCACACTGTCCCCCTTAGCCTCCCCACTCCCATGTTGGCCAGCCACAGGTTGGCAACATGAGGTTGACCAGCTGATATTCTCTGCAAATTTCCTGCAGGAAAATCCCTGTTCTCCTTTCCAGGTACTGTCTCCAAACCATGCTATAGAATCCAATCTTCTATTCCAGCCACACGGAAGACCTGGCCCTATTTTTTCTCTTCTCTCTGCTGACATCCTGTCTGATGGCTTCAACGTGGATAACTGAGCTAGTCTGGCCACACTCCCTCACTGGCATGGGATAAGGAGGTGTAAGTTAGTACAGGCAGTTACCATGGAGGTACGGGATGTCCTTTCAACTAGATAAAGCCAGGAACCCTTCCTGGTATTTACTTTTTATTAAAACAGAAAAGTTATGGCTT
>PVJS01052161.1:0-13709 GCA_004027185.1 Glis glis
GGACAGGGAGAGAGAGAGAGAGAGAGAGAGGGAGAGGGAGAGAGAGAGAGAGAGAGGAGAGAGGAGAGATAAATCACGCGCGCCCGCGCATGCGCGCTGAGGTTGGCCGCGAACTCGGATCCTCCGGTCTCCGCCTCCCAAAGTACTGGGATTACAAGCGTGCGCCACCACGCCCGGCCCGGGCCTATTTTTTATTCTTTATTTTGAAACCAGGTCTCACTAAGTAGCTGAGGATGGCTATGAACCCAGATCCTCCCGTCTCCGCCTCCCAAGTACTGGGATTACAAGCGTGCACCACCACGCCCGGCTTTTTATTTTTTATTTTGAAACAGGGTCTCATTAAGTTGCTGATGTTGGACTTGAACCTGTGATCTTCCTGTCTCAGCCTCCCAAATACTGGGATTATAGGTATGTACCACCATGCTCAGTTTGGAACCAAATATCTTTTTTTTCTTCCTTCCTTCCTTCCTTCCTTCCTTCCTTCCTTCCTTCCTTTCTCTTTTTCTCTCTTTCTTTCTCTCTCTCTCTCTCTCTTTCTCTCTTTCTCTTTCTCTCTCTCTCTCTCTCTCTCTCCTTTCTCTCCTTCCTTCTTTCCTTCCTTCCTTCCTTCCCTCCTTCCCTCCTTCCTTCCTTCCTTTCTTCCTTCCTTGGTGCTGGGGATTGAGCCCAGGGGCATTCTACCTCCAAGCTACACCCCCAGCCCTATTTTATTTTTCATTTGGGAACAGGGTCTGGCTAAATTGCTGAGAGCCTCTCTAAATTGCTAATGCTGGCTTTGATCCTCCTGTCTTAGCCTCCCAAGTACTGGAATTACAAAGGTGTACCACTACTCCGATATCTTAAAGGACATATTTGTTTCATTTCTCAAACTTTCTGCAAGAAGTGTTATAGTTGAAGATCTCAAGGAGTTCCACTCAAGACCAGTGGGATCCTTGACATATGAGACAATAAAGAGTTTCAGGCTGGATACAGTGGCACATACCCATGATCCCAGGACTTGAGAGACAGGAGGATCACAAATTCAAGGATAGCCTTGGTAACTTAGTGAGAATCTGTTTCAAAATAAAAAAAAAAAAACATAAAGCACTGAGGATGTAGCTCAGAGGTGAAATGCTTCTGGGTTCAATCCCCAGTTACCCCCCCAAAAAAGAATTTCCATATGTGTCAGTAGAGGCACAGAGATTTATTTAGGAAACCAAGGAATACACAGTAAAGGGAGATTTGAGCCAGGTATTGTAGTACACGCTTGTAATCCCAGTACTTGGGAGGCTGAGACAGGAGGATCACTGCCAGCCTCAGCAACTTGTGAGGCCCTCTGCAACTTAATGAGACCCTGTTTCAAAATAAAGAATAAAATAGGGCTGGGGGTGTAGCTCAGAGGTAGAATGCTCCTGGTACCACAAAAATAAATAAATAAATAAATAGGGAGATTTGAGGCCATCTCAAGAGTGAGAGGCCTTAAAGGGCAAAGCAAGCAATACACAATTTATTCAAGGCAGAATGTGGGCCATCTTGAGAATGAGAGTCCCATTTTCAGAGCTCCGGACTCTTCTTTTACAGGAATCTTAGGAGCAGTGGATCTGGGAAGGTATGTAAGAATGACATCAGTCCAGTGATCACAAGATGGTTTATGGGGATCTGGTCATCTTCTGCATCCTTGACATGGTCTTTATTGTCTGATCAGTAGATAGTGCTAAAAAAAAGTCCCTTAAATTACAGGTTTCTCAAGATATTATATCTGTTTTAAACTCCTTATCGGGAGACTTATTAACAGTGGACAAGATAATTACAGTTTTTGGTTAACTTTAAGATTTACAGATTTCCTAGGAAATTGGGAGCAATAGGCCTGGGAGATAGACAGGCTTAGAGAGAGACAGGACTAGAAAAGTATGCAGAGCTTCCGAGTTAAAATTTTATTACCTTCTCCTTCCTGTATGTCTCCTCTCTACCTGATCCTTTTGTTTCTCCTTTCCTACCTCAGAAGTACCCACTGATCAGGTAAGGGCCACAGTTGGCCAGCTCCTGCTGGGAGGTGAGAGAGGAGCACTGACAGCCCGTGCACCCCCTTCACTGATCTTCCTGTGAGAATATAATCAGATCTTTTCTATCAGAGGAATAGCTTGACTTAAGCTCCCTTTTGTAAAACCATCATTTTGTAACCTCGTGTGTGCTTATTTTTTTTCTGTTTTCATCTTGTGAGAATTGTCAAGTGCCAACCCCTCCCCCAGCATCCCCTTCAGCCAATGGCTTAAAGATTGTGAGTCCACGCTTCCACCAATAGGAGCACAGCACAGGAACCCTGCTTTGAAAATAAAATACCCAGCAGTTTTCCACCATGTTCTTCTTACCTACCTAACTTGACTGGTGGCAGGATCCTCTTTTGCAAAAAGTAAACTCGCCTTGCCAAGCCACTTTCGAATATGTGCCTTTTTTTTTTTTTTTTTTTTTTTTTTTTTTTTTTTTTTTTTTTTGCGGTACCGGGGATTGAACGCAGGGGCGTTCTACCTCTGAGCTACACCCCCAGCCCTATGTTATTCTTTTATTTTGAAACAGGGTCTCACTAAGTTGCTGAGGCTGGCCACGAACCTGTGATCCTCATGTCTCAGCTTCCCAAGTACTGGGATTACAAGCGTGCGCCACCACGCCCAGCTCTGGCCTGACAATTTTAAAACAATATATGATGCTATTGGTCCCTGGCCAAATAATAACCATCAGTCCTTTTTATGGTCTGGTCTCTCCAGCCTCGATACGAAGGAAGTCTACTCCCATCTCGGGGCCTGAGAAGTTAGCCGCCTTGCTACCATTAAGAGGGAGTCAGGAAGGCTGGCCAGTCACCCACATTGTTGGGACCCTGCTATGTCTGGAAATGAGGGTGAACTGTCCTCTGAATGGACAGTTACCCAGTGACTCTTGGATCCCTCCCAGGCTGTGAGAAGCTCTTGCCTTGCAGACCAACTGTGCAAAGCCTCCCTTCCCCATGCCCATCAGATCAGCACCCAACCTGGGCCCTGCTACCTCCCAGTCACTCCATACAGAAATGCCCATGTCACACCCTCCCCTTACTGCAGATCTGCCCAGAATCAGAGTTTCCAGGGATAGGAAGGACAAGGGGGACAGCAGGCCAGAATTGACCTCTCTCTCTCTTTTTTTTTTTGCAGTACTGGGGATTGAACCCAGGGGCATTCTACCTCCAAGCTCCACCCCCAGCCCTATTTTATTCTTTATTTTAAAACAGGATCTCACTAAGTTGCAGAGGGCTCACTAAGTTGCTGAGGCTGGCTGTGAACCTGGATCCTCTGGTCTCAGCCTCCCAAATACTAGGATTACAAGCGTGCACCACCACACCCAACTCAGAATTGACCTCTAAAAGTCAGTGTTGAGAGAGGGGTGTGGAGGTGCACACCTGTACTTGGGAGGCTGAGACAGGAGGATCACAGGTTCAAGGACAGCCTCAGCAATCTAGCAACACTCTCAGCAATCTAGCAAGACCCTGTTTCAAAAACAAAAAATAAAAAAGGGCTAGTGATGTGGCTCAGGGGTAGAATGTCCCTGGGTTCAATCTCCAGTACCGAAAAGAGAGAGCAAGAGGGGGTATGTGGGCAGGAGTGAAGTGACTCCATTGGCCTTGGGTCACATGCTCCATAGACTTCTGGCAAGTCCTGAATGGCAGCTACTAATGGCTTTATCCAGTCACCTCTCCCTGACTCCCTGGGCAGTCCTGGATAGCATCCTTGATGGACTTGATTTCAGATCTTGACAGGTGATAAAAGCGCATATTGAGACTGTGACTTCACAGGGTCAGGATTCAGAACTATGAACTGATGTTATTTCTGCCTTTGCTGAGAACCTCGCTCGTGTGTTTGCTGTTACGCTAATGGATTGCTTCCCCGATGCACAGGGAGGCTGGGGCACTTGCTTTCAACCCGCACACTGCAGTGTCACCTGAGTGGACTGCAGCTGCATGAGGAACACTAGGCAGGCACTTGGCGCCTGGTTTACTTTCTCCCTCAAGAACAGAGC
Source organism: Glis glis (assembly GCA_004027185.1). Taxonomy (NCBI): domain Eukaryota; kingdom Metazoa; phylum Chordata; class Mammalia; order Rodentia; family Gliridae; genus Glis; species Glis glis. Next base: position 4,021 of record PVJS01052161.1, read on the forward strand.
AAGCCGACTTGAGAACCTGCTTATTTGCATCTTTTTGGAGCCAACTTTAATGAGGATACTCGAGATTGTTCCCTTCTAGTGTTGAATTTTAGTGCTCTGTGGTCCCAGTGTTTCATCCTATTTTTCTGAGGGCTAAATGGAAAACACTTGGTTTATTTGTTGATAATAATCATGCTGATGAACAGAAAAGTCTTCTGTGCTGGGGGCCCGCCAATGACCCACTGTTCTCCCAAAGGCTCTGCGCTGGATTCTCGTGGGATATCTCCTGGTGGCTCTCTCTCTCCCTTCTAGTCCTTGGAGGACCACATTTTCTGTTTTGTGCAGGAAATTCCCACTGTTCCCGGGTTCCCCAGCTACAGCTGGAAAGACATCAGAGTGTGGAAGGCAGAGTCCAGGTCGAGGTCCCAGCAGACCAAACAGACAACAGAGGCTTGGTTGCTTTATTTATTCTGTATTTACCATTCCCTTGCTTAGAGTTGGAAGGAACAAAGCCAACAGGTTGTTAAAAGAATGCTAGTAGCTGGATATGGTGGCGTACGCCTGTGGTCCCAGCACCTGAGGGGCTAAGACGGGAGGATCACAAGTCTGAGGCCAGCCTCAGCAATTTAGCAAGACCCTGCTTCAGAAATTAAAAAAAAAAAAGAAAAGGAATTTTAAAGGACTGGGGGTAAAGCTCAGAGGTAGAATGACCCTGGGTTCAATCCCCAGTACCCAAAACAAAAAACAACAACAAAAAATGCAAGTAATGTGACTTCTGCCATGGGTCGGGGCTCAGGGTTGCTGAGGGGTTTGTTTCTGATGTGAAAGCAGCCGTCTGGTCTGCACTAACTCTTCCCTTCTTCTTTTCTTGCAGATGAGCTCACAGTGCCTGCACTTTACCCCAGTAGCCCTGAAGTGTGGGCCCCGTACCCTCTGTACCCAGCGGAGTTAGCGCCTGCTCTACCTCCTCCTGCTTTCACCTATCCCGCTTCACTGCATGCCCAGGTAATTGATACCCATCGGCCACGACTCCACTCACTCCACCACCAGTCCTTTCAAACCTGGTTCCTCAGAGCACACCATACAACTAACATCTATCCAAGCTAACAGAGCCACCTTTGGGAGATGAATGAGCCCCCTACATCGAGCTGACACCCCTCCAGGACTTACGGGACGTCTGACAGCAATGATGCCACCCACTGCCTGATGTTTGCCCCAACGACACCTCTGTCTTCCTTAATGATCTCACCCTCATCTCACACATGAGAGACTGGGGCTCCCAGCTAGCTAAAGGCAGCACTGGCGCAAAGGCGCGTGGCCTGATGGTGTGGAAGTGTGCCAAGGGAGGTGTGTTTGGAGTTGTGTGCATCTGGGTGTGTGTCTTTGTATGGAGAGGCTTCTGCTCTCGTGTCCTGTGAGGATCTTATGAGCAAAGGAGAAGCTTCTAGAAGGAAGCCTGTACTCCTGCACATTAATTACAGGGAAGACAAATGAGGTCCCTCATTCCCATGTTTAGGAAACCCATAGGAAAGGTACAATATAGTGTCCAGAAAGTAATTACAGGTCAGGGTAGTGATCCCAGTTCTGTCCAGCTTTCTTAGTTAAGAATAAGCTGAGGTCTATAAACAAACTCCTTGTTTCTCCCCAAAGATGACCACCTCCATACTAATGCTTCCTCTCCTTTTGGAGAAAATGTTTCTCTGAGCTTTGTTTTCAGTGCAAGCAGGAGTAATAAGTATTAAGATTCACTGTTGGGCCGGGCGTGGTGGCGCACGCTTGTAATCCTAGTACTTGGGAGGCGGAGACCGGAGGATCTGGGTTCTCGGCCAGCCTCAGCTACTTAGTGAAGCCCTCCGCAACTTCGTGAGACCCGGTTTCAAAATAAAGGATAAAAAATAGGGCCGGGGGTGTAGCTCGGAGGTAGAATGCCCCTGGGTTCAATCCCCGGTACCACAATAAAAAAAAAAAAAAGATTCACTGTTGGAAATAACCACTCATTTTTTGGCCTGCAGAATGATGATCAATAGCAAATAGAAAGAAATAATATAGATTCCGTTTGTCTTAGCGCAGGTATAACTCAGCCTAGTTTTTAAAAAATTGTCAGGCTGGACAGGTGGGGTTTTTGTTTATTTGTTTTGTTTCATGTTTGTTTTCAAGGCTGAATGAAAGAAACAGCTTCCCAGAAAACTCTTCCAACACTTTCACCTTGTATTAATGTGAACGAATCATATTAATTGAGACACAAGCAACCCATAGTCAGGGTCCTCAAAAGCTTCGGGGTTGGGAGCACTGGCCATCCTTCCATTCTCCTCCAGCTGAGTGACCAGTGCTTTCTGCACGCATTGGCAACCTGGCTGCCTGGGGCTGCTGCGTCAGTGCTTGGGCCCTGGTAATAATTACCCTCTGTGCTGGGATAAGGAGATAGAAAGTAGTACAAGTAGTGAAGAAAAATGCAGTGGTAGCCGGGTCCTATAATGGAGGTGCTAGGCGGGTAGTGCGCACCTGTAATCCTAGTACTTGGAAGGCTGAGGCAGGAGGATTGCAGGCTTGTAGGCCAGCCTCAGCAACTTAGCAAGACCCCCCACAATTTAGCAAAATCCTGTTTCAAAATAAAAAATAAAAAGGTCTGGGGTGTAGCTCCAGAGGTAGAATGCCCATGGGTTCAATCCCCAGTAGCAAAAAAAAAAAAAAGGTAGGTAGTGATGTAAGAGTACTTGGCACTGAAAATAGAATAGACGAGAAGGAGCTGTGCCTTTTGCTTTTCCTCCCCTGCTGCTTCGCTGTCTTCTGTCCATGTTATTGCTTGTAACCCTCACGGCTGGCAGAGGGAGGGAGAGAGGAAGATGTAAGCCTGTGGCTGTCTTCTGCTGAGTTATCAGTACATTTGTAGTGGGCTGTGGTTAACCCTGTAAATGACAAGGCATATGCCTGTAATCTCAGTACAGGCGTAGACAGGAGGCTGAGACCGGAAGGATCACAGGTTCGAGGTCAGTCTCAGCATTTTAGTGAGGCCCTCAGCAACTTAGTAAGACCCTGTTTAAAAATAAAAAGGACTGGGGGTGTAGCTTGGAGGTAGAATGCCCCTGGGTTCAATCCTCAGTACCAAAAACAAACAAACAAAACACAGAAAGGATGGACCCAGCCATTTGACTTAATGGGATGCGTTGCCCACATGATGCCTCCCCTGGGAGTCTGTCCTGATCCTGAGACTTCCCCAGCTTGGAATCCACCTTGCTCTGCCACGCTGGTCCTAGATCAGGCAGAGCTCTCATCTTGTATCAGTGAGATCAAGTGTTCAATCCCACTTCCTGTTCAGAGTCTTTCCCAGTGCAACCTTGAACTCTATATCCCAGAGATTCATGAACAAACCTGGTTATTTATTTGTCCATTTTGGGACTCATAATAGAGTGAACTGGTAGAGGCTTTCCAGATCAGCTGGTCTGACCCATTTTACAGACAGGCAAACAGGCCCGAGAAGATGGAGTTAACCCAAAATCGCAGTGACTCTGCCATGACTAGACCCAGGTGTCACTGACTCCCGGGTATGGCTCTTTCCACTCTGAGGCTGGCTGACCAAAGACTTATTCTTTAATGGAATTTTGGAGAGGCCTCACTGCAAAGACTTCTTGGAACTTTCTTCTCTAAATAGTTAAGAAGAGACTTGGAGGCAAAGACCAGGGAATCAAACTTAACCTGCATCCAGAGGGCCTCAGGCTCTTACTAACTGGAGGTAGAAAAGCGGGGAGGCCCCAGGTGGAGCGTCTCCCCTCAATGGATAATTCAGCTTTTTTGTTTTGAAAATTTTATAATGTCTTTGGAGAGTCTTCTAAGTAATTTTGCTTTTCTTAGCAATGTTGTGCTCTGTTTTGAGACATGGATTTTTTTTTTCTTCTAGTGTTTCTCTCCTGAGGCAAAGCCCAACACACCTGTCTTTTGTCCACTTCTCCAGCAAATTAGATTTGTCTCTGGGAATGTGTTTGTCACATATCAGCCTACTACAGACCAGCAGAGGGAGCTCCCATGTTGAATTTGTTTGTTAGAGATCCCCCCCACCCCTTTTGCAAAAACTATTTCTTGGTCACATTTGAGAGATTTCAATAAAAAATTTTAATCAGAGCAAAAATTGATGTCAAGTGAACTGCGGCGTTTTGCTTTCATGGAAATTTGACTTGGAGCACAAGTGTTAAGCTCTGACTGAGGTTTTGGGAGACTTGGGCCCATGACAGTGACGCGGGAGAAGGACTCACAAAGAGCACTCTGGGGAGACTGGGCCAGAGCCAAGGCCTCATCACCACCACGAGCTGTGTCCTGGGAGACTCTCATTCCAGCCTCCTCAGTACCAGGACATCTCGCTTCAGCAGGGATGACGTGTCTGGCCAGCAGAGGCCTGCTTGCAACAAGTGGCTGCACTTTTCCTGTTCACCCCCTGTAGCCCAGAGGAAGGAGGACCCAGGAGATGAAGCTCATCGGTAGAATGGAGTTGGGTCGCATTTCTAGTTCTCCAATTTCAGTCTTGATCTGGGGCCCCTCAGATTTCCCAGGTCTAATGTGAAGATACTATTTGCCATCAAATCCCACATTTTTAAGAAATTACTGAATTAGGTATTAGGCCCATACGCTGTATCACCTGTGTGTGTGTGTGTGTGTGTGTGTGTGTGTGTGTGCGCGCGCGCACGTGCGCACGTGTGGTACTGGGGAACCCAAGGGCATTCAACCTCTGAGCTACACCCCCAGCCCTATTTTTTATTCTTTATTTTGAAACAGGGTCTTGCTAAGTTGCAGATCCCAGTACTTGGCAGGATGAGACAGAAGGATCGCAGGTTCAAGGCCAGCCTCAGCAACCTAGTGAGAGCCTGTTTTGAAATAAAATAGGGCCAGCTGTATAGCTCGGAGGTAGAATGTCCCTGGGTTCAACCCCCAGTACCACACATAAACAAATAAATAATAAAAAAATTGAAAGGGCTGGGTTCAGCCTCCAACACCAAAAAATAAAATAAAGTAATAATAAAGATGCAAGAGCATCTCTGTGCAGCAAATGTCTGCTTTTAAGATCATTAACATTTTTAGAGGTAATCGTCTAGTTCACTCTCGGTCACTGGCATTTGAAATATACCAAATATGTTACATAGTCACAGCCCTCCTGTCACCTCGTTCTCACACATCTTTCCATTTATTTATTTATTTATTTATTTATTTTGGTGCTGGGGATTGAACCTAGAGGCATTCTACCTCCAAGCTACACACCCAGCCCTATTTTGTTTTGTTATTTTTTTAAACAGTATCTTGCTAAGTTGCTAAGGATCTTGCTAAGTTGATGAGGCTGGCCTCAAACCTGCAAGGAGTCTCAGCCTCCCAAGTACCAAGTTACTGGCGTGCACCACGATACCCGGCTCATCTCTGCTTTTCAAGTCTGGGTTCATCTTTTGCTTATAGTCTTGTTGCTGCTAGGGCAGAAAGAAAGTCAAACGCACAATCCTTGAACATTCCAAAAGCCCAATACCATTTACCCTCCACTAGAGTCAGCCACAAAGTTGGACCAGAAGTTATCACAGTGAAGCAAGACTGCAAGGAAGTCCTGGCAGCCTGCTGCCTGTCCAGAGGCCTCATTGGCCCTGGCTTATAGCATCCTGCAAAGCACCCACCAGTGCTGCACAGCTTTGACCGGTCCATATCACCTGTAGCACAGAAATGGAAGGTTTCAGAGATAAATCATAACACAGACTTTTTGGGGTGGGTCCCTTGGGAGGTCCCTTGTGACACACTGGAAAATTTTTAAAGGTTAAACTCAAAATAAATACAGAAACGGAGCATGGGAAAAGACATAGGCAGACAGGGCAGGGAGATCACAAAGGAAGAGATGGGCTGGGGGATGGCTGCAGGGCTGTCCCCACCTCCAACAACCAAGCATGGACTCAGCCACAGTGGGCAGTTCCTGACAACTGGATTGTAAAACATTTTTTAAAAATTATGAAATGTATCCTCTATCCTTGACTACTTCCCTGTGGAGGATACTGAGAACAGTGAGAAAGGCCTCATGGACTTGTATGGCAAGGACTCTCTTACATTTTTTTTTTTTTTTTTTTTTTGTGGTACCGGGGATTGAATGCAGGGGCGTTCTACCTCCGCGCTACACCCCCGGCCCTATTTTTTTATACTTTATTTTGAAACCGGGTCTCACGAAGTTGCGGAAGGTCGCACTAGGTAGAGAGAGAGAGAGAGCTGAGGCTGGCCACAAACCCAGATCCTCCAGTCTCCGCCTCCCAAAGTACTGGGATTACAAGCGTGTGCCACCACGCCCGGCAGACTCTCTTACTTTTCAACCTCTACTTCCTGTTTAGCAGGCAGTAGCCAGTGTTGTCATGGAGGCTGGTTCTGTCTAGGAGCTATTACAAAAACCCCCTCTGGCACCCCACGCTGCAGGGAGGGCTTCCTGAAGGAAGGGAGATCCTGGGCCTCCACTTAAGTGACTCTCAGATCAGACCATATCGGCCCATGGTATCCCTGGCTCCCTGGTCCTTGTGGCCGGGCTGTCTTCCTCCAGAGCCTCCGCCTGTGGCTGCCGGAAGACACGAGTTGTCCTCAGACATGAGTGGAACTGTTCATCCTCTGGTGTTTACATTCTCCTCTAACCCTGCACCTCCCTTGGCTTTCTAGGAGCATTTCGCTCAGGTCTCACAGGGTCAGGGCAGCTGGGCACTGCGCTCACAGCACCGGCTCCCGTGAGTCTCCTTTCTTTCCTAGGCAACTCCTGTTGGCTCTGCCCATGCTGTGACCCGAGTTCCTCAGGAGCACGCCAGAATGTTGCCTTTTCTTTCTTGTCCATGGAAGTTAGGCAGGGCTTGGGAGTGTGGGCTCTCGAGCTGCCTGGCCAGACGTGGCTCTGCTATCTGCAAGCTGTGCAGCCTTGGTGGAGCAAGTTCTTCCACCTCACTGGACTTGAGGAAAAGACACTACTAATTCAATTCCTCATGTAACTCCCTTAAGAGTCCCTGGCACACAGTAAAGGCTTAGGAAATGTTTGCTTTTTTTTTTTTAAGTATTGGGGATTGAACGCAAGGGCATTCCACCTTCATGGTACACCCCCAACCCAGCCTTTTTAATTTTTTTTATTTTTATTTTTATTTTTGCAGTACTGGGGATTGAACCCAGGGGCGTTCTACCTCCGCGCTACACCCCGGCCTTATTTTCTTTTTATACTTTATTTTGAAACCGGGTCTCATGAAGTTGCGGAGGGCCTCACTAGGTAGAGGGAGAGAGACAGGGAGAGAGAGAGACAGAGCGCGCTGAGGCTGGCCGCGAACCCGGATCCTCCGGTCTCCGCCTCCCAAAGTACTGGGATTACAAGCGTGCGCCACCACGCCCGGCCTTTTATTTTTTATTTTTGAAACAGGGTCTTACTAAGTTTCTGAGCCTCGAACCTCCGATCTAACTGTCTCGGCCTCCCAAGTACTGGGATTACAGGTGTGCACTACCATGTCCAGCATGTTTGCTTTCAGAAAAAAAAGGTAGCCCTTCCCAGGAGCCTTTTAAGCAGCATTTGATTTTCAATAAGAAGAAAGAAATCTCAGACTAAACCCAAGCTGTCCCCAGGGAGGGGTAATTAAAACTCTAGGACAGCCCGCATGTTTTGATGACCATAAAGGGGCTGCAGCATCCTCATGCACCAAATGGGAAGGCAGAGGCTGGAAGACTGAGGGACCAGATGTGGCATTGAGTGACGGCATGCCCCAGCATTGCCCAGGGGCAGCACCTGCTCTGGGACCAGCAGCATAGTCTTTGCAGCCCATGCCAGTGCTTGGAGAACTTGTCCCCAAAAGGGAGTCTCCCCTGCAGCCGTGCCAGGACTCGCTGGCCAGCAGAAACCCTCTCCCTGACAGGAAACATCAAGAGCGGAAATGGTCGAAATCCCTGGGAGGCAGCAAGGGCGCTTGTTGTTGCTTTATACACAGCCGCTGCCCCTGGACTTTCCAGCTGCAGCCTTATCTCACTTTCCTATCGGAGAAACTGGAGTGGAGAAAGGCCCCGGGTCACCCAGCCATTCCTGCAGGGGCTCTGGAGCTTTCTTCCCACAGTCCTCCCACTAGGATTCTGTATAGCCTCATTTCCAGGCAGCAGAGTTATGCCTCGGGATTCTCTTCATAGCGCTATGTCGGAAACCCCAGGGACCCCACTCCTGGCCAAGCAAGTACTCGCTCCCTGGCGACCCTATCCATCCCTTCCTCTCATCTGCTCTGGTATTTGTGAACCTAAGTAAGATAGCAAGAGGCTGTTATAGTTAGGATCTGAAATGCCCCCCAGAAAAGCTCATGTGTTGGCAATGCAGAAATGTTCAGAGGTGAAATAATTGAATCAGGGCTCTAACTTCATTAGTGGGTAAGTCCATTGATGGAATAATAATATGAATACAGTTCATATTATTGGGTAGTAACTGTAGGCAGGTAGGGTATGGCTAGAGGAGATAGTTGGGGTACTGGTCCTGGAAACCACATCTGTCCCTGGTCCCTTCCTTCCTCTTTTCTTCCCAGCTGCTGTGAGTTAAGTAGGTTTTCTCCACTGCACCCTGCTGCCATGGTGTTTCTGCCTTGTAGCCGGCCAACCATGGACTAAACAGCTGAACCTGTAGCCCAAATAAACTTTCCTGCTCTATGCTGTTCTTGTCAGGTATTTTGGTCACAGTGATGGAAAAGCTGACACAGCGATGTAAGACTGGCCCTGTCCTCATGGGCCTCTTTAGATGCAGACCAAAGTCATTCATCCCAGCCTTTTAGGAATATTTATTTCTTTGGCCAGAGTGGTTGCTGCTGATGCCCAAACATTCCCATCTTGGGCAGTTTTAGGCAGCAGACACTGTTCAGAAACCAGAGACTCCCCTAGTGTGTGGCTGTGTGGCTCTGGCTAGAGTCACTGAGCCCAAGGAGACTTCCCTACAAATCTGTGTCAGGTCAGGACTAGGAGGACAGAGGCAGCAGCACTCCCGTTACGGGTGCACTGTGTCTACAGGTTTCTTAAGCATGTGCCGTCTTGTCCTCTGTGTAAAAATCAACTCTCTGGATCCTGAGCAGGTGTTCCCTGACCTCACTAGCAGTAAGAGCCCAAGCCTGAGGTTTTTGTTTTGTTTTGTTTTGTTTTGTTGTTTTGATGGAACCCCGGGGTTGATCTTCCCTTTTTATTTTTTATTTTGAAACAATGTCTTGCTAAGTTGCCCAGGCTGGCCTCAAACTTGTGATTCTCCTGCCTTGGCTCCTGAGTAGCAGGGATTACAGGTGTGCACCACTGCTCCTGGCCTATAAATTCTGTTTAGCAGCTTTTTCCTTGGGATTATTAATAATTTGTAGACCAGCAGTCACAATTGAGTAGTGCAGAGGGCCTAGCACTTAACTTCTTTTGGTACTGGAGATTGAACCCAGGAGCATTCCACCTCTGAGCTACAGCCCTAGCCTTATTTTATTCTGAAACAAGGTCTCACTAGGTTGCTGAGAGTCTCGCTTCATTGCTGAGGCTGGTCTCAAACCTGCGATCTTCCTGTCTCGTCTTCCCAAGTACTGGGATTACAGGCGTGCACCACCATACCCAGAACTCTTAAAATCAAAGGAGCAGGATTCTAATGACAATTTCTAACTGCTTTGCTCAATTTGAGATTTTAGGCAAGTTTTGCGCTTTTTTTTTTTTTTTTTTTTTTTTTTTTTTTTTTTTTTTTTTTTTTTTTTTTT
>PVJS01052162.1:0-13710 GCA_004027185.1 Glis glis
TTTTTTTTTTTGCAGTACCGGGGATTGAACCCAGGGGCGTTCTACCTCCACGCTACACCCCCGGCCCTATTTTTTATACTTTATTTTGAAACAGGGTCTTCTGAAGTTGCGGAGGGCCTCACTAAGTAGAGAGAGAGAGAGAGACAGGGAGAGAGAGAGAGAGAGCTGAGGCTGGCCGCGAACCCGGATCCTCCGGTCTCCGCCTCCCAAAGTACTGGGATTACAAGCGTGCGCCACCATGCCCGGCTATTATTATTATTTTTTATTTATTTTATTTTTTAGGAACTGAGGCTTGAACCCAGGGTCTCACATATGCTAGGCAAGTGATCTATTACTGAGCTATATCCCTGGCCCTGTTGTATATTATCTTGACCAATGAGAATGTGTAGAGTAAGAAGGGGTGGCTAAGGACATGATCCTAGGAAACACTAACAATTAACGAGAGGTCAGAGAAGGCTGAGACGGGCCATGTTAATAGAAGTGAAATCGCCAGGTGGTGCATGCCTATAGTCCCCGTACATGGCAGGCTGAGACAGGAGCATCACAGGCTCGGGGCCAGCCTGAGGAACTTAGCTACACTCTCATTAAATTAGGGAGACCCTGTTTCAAAATAAAAATTAAGCCGGGCCTGGTGACACACACCCGTAATCCCAGTACTTGGAAGCTGAGACAGGAGGATCGCAGGTTCACAGCCAGCCTCAGCTACTTAGTGAGGTCCTCTGCAACTTAATGAGACCCTGTTTCAAAATAAAGAATAAAAAATAGGGCCGGGGGTGTAGCTCGGAGGTAGAAGGCCCCTGGGTTGAATCCCTAGAACCGCAAAAAAAAAAAAAAAAAAAAGAACCCTAATGAAGCCTAAAGAGGAGAGCATTTTTTCTTTTTTTTTCGGTTGGGGGATACTCTACTGCTGAGTTACACTCCCATCCCATCCCATCCTATTTTATTTTATTTATTGTGGTACTGGGGATAGAACCCAGGGGTCTTCTACCTCTGGGCTACACCTCTAGACCTATTTTATTTTTTATTTGAAAACAAGGTCTCACTAAGTTGCTGAGGCTGGCCTCGAACCTGCAATCTTCCTGTCTCACCCTCCCAAGTACTAGGATTACAGATGTGCACCACACCTGGCTTTTATTTTTTATTTTGAAACAGGGTCTCACTAGCTTGCTGAGGGTCTCACTAAATTGCTGAGGCTGGCCTCAAACCTGTGATCTTCCTGTCTCAGTCTCCCAAGTACTGGAACTACAGGTGTGTGCCACCACACCGAGCTCCCCTTCCCCTTCTCTTAGCTAGTGCCTTTCCTACCAATAAGCCTCAGGGTGACCTTTTGCTGTCCACCGCTCAGGCTGCACCCTCTCCGAGCAAGAATTCTTGCTTAAACAATATTCTTCTTGGGAACATTTTTTCCTTTCTCCAAGAAAATTCCCACCAAAGTATGTCCCTGACCTCCAAGATAAAATGTATCCAACATCTTTCTCAACATTCATCATGAAGAATATTTGTGCCGGGCGTGGTGGTGCATGCTTGTAATCCCAATACTTGGGAGGCTGAGACAAGAAGAGCTAGGTTCATGGCCAGCCTCAGCTACTTAGTGAGGCCCTCCGCAACTTTGCGAAACCCTGTTTCAAAAATAAAGAATAAAAAATAGGGCTGAGGGTGTAGCTCTGAGATAGAATGTCCCTGGGCTCAATCCCCAGTACCACACACATAAAAAAGAATATTTGTTACTTTTATATTTGGGAGTTTATGTTCAATGTAACTTTTCTTTTCTTTTTTTTTTTTAGCTTTCTTTTTTTTTTTTTTTTAGCGGTACCAGGGATTGAACCCAGGGTTTTCTACCTCGGGTCTCACGAAGTTGCGAAGGGCCTCACTAAGTAGCTGAGGCCGGCCGTGAACCCGGATCCACCGGTCTCTGCCTCCCAACTACTGGGATTACAAACGTGAGCCACCATGCCTGGCTCAATGAAACTTTTCTTTTGTTTGAAACTTGGTATTAGCGGGTTGTCGTGGTCTATGCTTGTAATCCCAGTATTTGGGAGGCTGAGACAGGAGAATTGTGGGTTCGAGGACAGCCTCAGCAAGTAGTGAGACTCTCATCAACCTAGGGAGACACTTTCAAAACAAAAATAAAGCCAGGCGTGGTGGCACACGCTTGTAATCCCAGTACTTGGGAGGCGGAGACCGGAGGATCCGGGTTCGCGGCCAGCCTCAGCTACTTAGTGAGGCCCTCTGCAACTTCGTGAGACCTGGTTTCAAAATAAAGGATAAAAAATAGGACTGGGGGTATAGCTCGGAGGTAAAACGCCCCTGGGTTCAATCCCCAGTACCTCAAAAAAAAAAAAAATCCAAAACAAAAATAAAGCGGGCGTGGTGGCACACGCTTGTAATTCCAGTACTTGGGAGGCTGAGACAGGAGGATCGCAGGTTTGAAATCAGCCTTGGCAACTTAGCAAGGCCCTCCACAATTTAGTGAGACCCTGTTTCCAAATAAGAAATAAAACTGGGCTGGAGGTGTAGCTCAGAGGTAGAATGCCTCTGGGTTCATTCCCCAGTGCCACAAAAAACAAAAAATAAATAAAAATAAAAAATAGGCTGGGGTGTAAGTCGGAGGTAGAATGCCTCTGAATTCAATCCCCAGTACCAAAAAAAAAAAAAAAAAAAAAGGCTTGGTATTTGTTTTGTTTGTTTGTTTGCTTGCTTTTTTGTTTGTTTTGTGGTACTGGGGATTGAACCCAGGGTATTCTACCTCCAAGCCATACCCTCAGCCCTTTTTTATTTTTTGTTGAAACAGGGTCTCACTAGGCTGCTAAGAGTCTTGTTATGTTGCTGAGGCTGTCCTCAAACTTGTGATCTTCCTGTCTCAGCCTCCCAAGTACTGGGATTATGGGCATGTGCCACCATGCCCAGCTACCCTCAACCCCATTTTTTTTATACTGGGGATTGATTCTACCTCCAAACTACACCCCCAGCCCTATTTTATTTTTATTTTGAAACAGGGTCTTGCTAGGTTGATGAATCTCACTACCTGCTGAGGCTGTCCTCAAACCTGCAATCCTCCTGTCTCAGCCTCCCAAGTACTGGAATTACAGGTGTGTGCCACCCCAACCCCATTTTTATTTTTATTTTTATTTTTATTTTTATTTTTATTTTTATTTTTATTTTTATTTTTATTTTTATTAACATGGTTTCACTAAAGCCAGGTGTGGTGGCCCACGCTTGTAATCCCAGTATTTGGGAGGCTAAGACAGGAGGATCACAGGTTCGCGGCCAGCCTCAGCTACTTAGGACCTCCGCAACTTAGTGAGACCCTGTTTCAAAATAAAAGAATAAAAATTGGCTGGGGGTGTAGCTCAGAGGTAGAATGCCCCTGGGTTCCATACCCATACCACACACATAAACATGCACAATTTATTTTGAGACAGGGTCTTGCAAGGTCACCAAGGCTGGCCTTGGATTTTCAATTCTCCTGCCTCAGTCTCTGGAATAGCTAGGATTACAGATTCATGCCACCATGCCTGTCAGGAGATTTCTATTCACCTCTGAGTGCCTTTAATGTTTTATCTTTCATTGCTGGGGATCAAACTCAGAGCCTTGCACATTCTAGGCAAGTGCTCTGCCACTGAGCTATGATTCACCTGTCCACTGAATTGCCTTAGACCCAAGACTCCTCCACAGTTTATCTTGTGTGTGTATTGTTCTGTTGTTTCTGATTCTGTTTATCTCATTGGTTCACCTGGCCTTAAATTGCTGTGTCTGTCTCTCCACTGAGAGCGTGTGTGTGTGTGTGTGTGTGTGTGTGTGTGTGTGTGGTGCTCCCTCACTATGGGTTTTCGCCCATTTGGAGATACTACCTGCGCTGATCCCAGAGCAGTTAAGGCTGGTGTAGGAATGGTAAACCCCTGCCTCTCCTTTCCTCTAGCCCAGAGACCAAGATGTGGGTGGAAAGGCCCACTCAGATAACACTATCTGAGAATGCCAATGTCTCCCAGGCCACCTACTTTTCTGGGAATTTTGAGCATGTCTTTTGTCACAGCCCCACGCAGGGAAGAATCCTAGCAGGCAATACCAAGGTGGCAGCCAAGCGGTACTGTCTAAAGTAGCCTCTTTCTTCCTCCTTACTGGCATTCCCCAAATCAAAGGGTCTCTATGGAGGGTGGGGAAGAAGGAGCAGCTTTGCTGTTTGGAGGGATGTCTAGGGCTCTCTGAGGAAGGCTGGGTAGTCACTAGTCCTGGGCAGATGGAGTACTATGGGGGAAGGGCAGCTGGTGGCTTGTCTCTCAGGTCCCTATGTGGCTCCCCTTTCTGTGGATTCTCTGAATCAATTAGTCTTGGTCTCCACCTCTCTCTTTTGGCTTCTGTTCCTCTCACCTGTCCTCTTACATCAACCAACAGCTGACTGCCAGTCGCCCTAGCTTTCTGGCTCCTTAGTTACTGGCATGGTGGCCCAAGCCCATCCTGCTCTGACCGTAGAGGTGGAAGGGGAGGAGATGATGGGGACAAGGAAAACCTCCCGCGGACACTTCCCTTTCCCAGGCCTCAAGCCCCCAAGTATGCGCTAGGCCTCCTTATTGGGGTCAGGACCAACCAGAAGACATGCACGGGGAGAAAGAAGGAGATGAAGGTAAGAAGCACAGAGAGCAGGAACGGAGGGTTGGGGCAGAGTCGGGAGAGGCGGGAGACTCCCTAGGGAACCGGGTCGCCAAAGCCATGGAGGGGAAGTGAGGGAGGGTCGTGCAGGCTCTGACAGCCCAGCCCAGCCGAGGCCCCCGGGTTTCCTGTCTCTCTTCTCTCAGCTTCTCTTCCTGCCTCTCTTGTGACATTTCTCCTCAGGGCCTCTCCCCTGTCAGCCTGTCTCTGTGTGTGTCTTATCCTCTGTTTGGGTCTCAGCGACTGTCCGTCGGTCTCTCCATCTCGCGCCTGTCTCGGTCTCCAGCTCCCTCCCCGCCTGGCCCTCTGGGTGGACGGTGCTCCTGTCGCCCCGCCCCCTAGCATTACCATTGGCGGAGAGGTGACGAGAAGGCGGTGTCTAGCCGACCTCTGGAGACGCGATTGGTTGAGGTGGCCGGGAGGCGGGTCGGAGGCGGGGCCGGCCAGGAGGCGGGCGGGGCGGCTGGGGCCGAGCCCAGAGCTCCGGGCGGTCGCATTGTTTTCCTCCGCCGATCCGCGGCGGGAGTGGGGGTTGCGACTCGGACCCCGGGCTCTGGTGACCCCACAGCGCCCGGTAGCCCCGATCCAAGCCCCAAACCTTTGGGACGCTCATCGCATCTCACCTGAGCGCCGACCACGGATAGCGAACTCCGCGCGGCGCGGGGCTGCTGGCCGCCCGCTACGATCTGGATCCCGCGACCCGGATCTCGGAGCAAGTACCCCAGGGCAGGAAGCGGGCTGCAGGGAGGCAGATCGGGGACAACCTTGCAAAGTGCTGGGAGACTCAGGAGGGTGCAGGCACGCTGTGTGCCTGGCTGGCAGAGAGGGTCAGCGGAGTTGGGGTGCGCGGGGGAGGAGGGGACTGTGGCCAAGCCCCGTTCCTGCACCGTGGGGTTCAGGGTCTGGGCTCCTCTTGCGACTGGTCTCTCTCGGAGTCGCGTCTCTCTGGATTACGGGGACGAAAGGGGAGTTTTTTCTCTTCTTTTCTTTTCTTTTTTTGAGGCGCGCAGCGTACGGAGGGTAGAAATCTTGGTCCCTTGCCTCCCCCGCAGGGTAAATAAGGCTCCGAGACTCGGGGAAAACCAGACTCTTGCGATGCTCCTGCGGGGATCGGAAGGGGGGACGCGCCGTTCTGGACTTTGGTGTCAGGGCTGCACGGTCGTCCTTGTGCAAGCTGGAGTGTGAGCACCCCCTGGAGGGTTGACTTGAGCACGGAGTCGGGGAGTAGGGCCCCCGAGAAACATCAGTCCCAGTGCCTATCTCCTTCCTTCACCCCACTCGGCCCAGGCTTTGTTAGACTGGTCTCCCGAGGAGACCCGAGCGGCGACTGCATCCCAGCTCCCGGACGCAGCTCAGCGCCGGCCTAGGGCCCGCCCTCGTCGGTTCCCAGCCTCTGGCCCTGTTTCTTTGGCTTGGGAGACCCGCCTCCGCTCCCCAACCCCCGCTCGCGTCCCCACTCGGTCTGCGCCTGCAGGCCCCTCCAGCCCCTCCTCCCGCTAACGTGGCTTTGGGACCCGGTCCCGGCCCAGACTCTGCTACCCGCCCCTCCTCGGAGCCCCGATCCAGTGAGGGGGAGACACGTCGAGCCCCTGGCCCCAGGCCCAGCTCTGGCGGAGCTCTCGACACCTGGATCATCCTCGCTGGGGGCTGGGTGGGAGGGAAGATAGGTGCCGAGCCCGGGGCTGAGAACTAAGGGTGGGGGAAAGGTCTTGGAGGGGGACGCGCCTGTTCCGTGAGGCTCCCCAGCGCACCGCCGCTGCTCCTGAGGAAGGTGGACTGGGGCGGGCGACCAGCCCTCGGGCTTCCTGCTATTGTCCCCAGCCCGATCTCCCCTTCCCATCCCTTCCCCAGCTCCGCCAGGCTCTGGCTATGACCTCGGCCACTCCCCAGAGGTGGCTGCCCCGCCAGGAGGAGAGAGAAAGGCTGTTTCCTCTTCCCAGCAAGGGAGGCTCTAGGAAGGGGAGAAAGAGTGGGCCAGGTCTCTTGCTGCATTTCCTCCAGGTCCCAGAAAGCCTCTCCCCGGGCCAGGGGTTGGGTGGGAGGTTCCCAGATGCTGCTCCCCCAATGCCGTTATGGGAAGCCCTCTTAAAGATGTGTCACAATTGAGTCTAAGGGGCCCAAGCAAAGGCCTGCCAAGTATTTTTAGGGGCTGGACTGATCCAGCCCAAAGTGTGCATGGGGGCCGGTGTGAACGGAGGTTGGATGGGAGGGAGGCAGGGCCTGCTGTTCTCAGGGAAGAACCAAGGGGCTGGGGGTGCTCAGTTATCAGAGCATTTTGCTGGAAATGAAGAGCATGCAAATGAAATGCAAATTAGCCTCTATTGTCCCTGGCTAGGGCGCTTTTGCTAAGAAGGCTGTTGGAGTCTGAAGGTTTTAACATGGGAGTGGTCTTCATGCCCTACAAACTCTCCCAGTCACCCCTTTCCCCAAGGCTGGCCCTGTAGTTCCAGGAGTTTCTGGCCAGGGGCCATCCCTTGCCCTCGAATCTCTGGACATGAAGTCGCCAGTACCTTTGTAATGAAACTAAATGTCATCTCCCCTCCCCCACTTCAGAGACAGCATCTCCCCCACACTAGCCTCAGCGCCCTTCACCTGCATTCTCACATTTACTTTAAGGGACATGGTGAGGAAGGTGTAACTCAGTCTCTTCCCTCCTCTTGTCCCTTCTTCCATCAGGTCAGAGGTCTCCTATCCCCCTCTGAGGTCATCTGTCCCTTTCAATCCCCCACAGAGGTGACCGCTCCAGGTAAGGACAGCATCTTCTGAGGGAAGAGAACGGAAGCGGGCTTAGCCAGTGGCAGGAAGTGGGTCCGGTTGTTCTCCCCACTTGCCAGAGACCAAAGTTGTTTCCAGGGTAAAGATACCAGTTGCCCAGGGCAACTTGAGGGGGGGCAGGTAGGAGAGCATAGGAGACAAGCTGTGTCCCTTCTCTTCCCCCAGGGAGCGCGGGCATCCGGAAACCTGGCATGGGGGAGGGAGGGTCGTTAGCTCGATGACTGCTGGGCCCCTGGGGAAGGGGGTCATCATTAGGCCTTCCTACCCCTTCCCCTCCTCCAGGTCTCTTGGGGCCCCACCTGACGTCAACCTACCCACCAGTGACGCTGGATGGGGGGCGGGGGGACACTTGGGTCCTGGCTTCCAGTGGAATTATTGGGGAGATGGAAGGAGGCCTGTAAACCCAGGGTTTCTCCTTTAGGGGACTTGGTGGGATGGGCAACTTAGGGTTGCTGTGATCTGTCCACAAAAGAGAAGATTCTTACTCTGCCTGACCTGGTTTGCAGAGGCTCCTCAGCCCCTTGCTTCAATTTCAGGGGAAGGCAGGAAGCTAGGGTGCACCTCCCACTGCCGGAGGGGGGGCAGCCAGGGTTCGCTGGCTGCAGGCGTGGTGGGTGAGGCCTGTCTCACCATCCATCCCTTCTACCATATTCGTTTTTTCCTGGACTTTGCGCTACAATTGCCTGCCATTGAATTATTTATATTTCAATTTCAGAGGCAGTCCGAAATTGAAATCAGCCAGGACCCAAGTGTCCCCCACCCCCAACCCAGGGAAGAGAGAAGAAAGGGAGAGAGGGGCACGTCCAGCCATTTCACCTCCCCAGTCCCTCCCATCCCTGGCTCCCCACAGTGGGTGGGTAAACCCACCCAGCAAGTACACACACTGGTTCTTAAGAGCCAAGGAGGGAACAGGGGGCTAGAGAGGCCAGGAGGGGGCACAGTGGTCGAGGAAACAGCTGCAGCCGGAGCTAAATTTAGCCTCTGATCTGGCTTGGATGCAGATTCATTTTTGGCTAAGATGCCCCCCTCCCCTTCCCTGCATAGCTTCTTTCTTAGCAGCGGGAAGGGTCCCTGGAGCATGAACTTCGGGCACAACAGTAACCCCTAGGCTGTCTCCCCTCCATGTTCTTCCTCAGTCCTACAGAGGACCTACTGTGGCCTCTACACAGCTGCCTGGCCTGGGCTGGTGCCTGCATCACTCCCAGGGCACAGTGGGGGTCTGTGAGGGAGGGGGAGGCCACTCGGCGCCCTCTTCCTCCTCCCAGTGCCAAGGAGTCACTATTTATAATGTTAAGGCTTTAGCGGCTAATTATAGCTGAGAAGGGGTTAGCACCAGGGGGGCCAGGAGGTGTCACCTCCCAAATGTCCCAGACCCAGTCAGGAGAGGAGGGAAGGCTGAGAGGGAAGGCTGGGAGGGGGAGCAGGCATGCACGTCCTGTCCTTACCTGGGGTCATGTCACCAGGCCTCTCACCAGCCAGTCTGGACCAGTTGGAGAGGGAAGGTTCTGGAGTGACAGGGACAGCTGGCTGGGACTGGGGCAGTGCGGGTCTTCTGGGGATAGACCTGGACAGGAGCCTGGCCGCACTGAGAGTGGACAGAGCTTGGTCCCCTCCCCCACTTTCCTCTGTCTCCCCTTTCAGGGCCGGCATATGGGTGAGGGGGTGCCCCCTGGGGCCTGAGCTGCCCCTGCACAGGATGCCCCACGCCCCCCACTTCATGCCCCTGCTGCTGCTGCTGCTGCTGTTGCTGCTGCTCTCGCTTCCCCATACCCAGGCCGCCTTTCCCCAGGACCCCCTCCCTCTGTTGACCTCTGACCTGCAAGGTGAGCAACCCTTCCCCCCTGGTCCCTTCTGTGAGCAGGTAGAGATGAGGCGCCCTGGGTGGGAGGCCAGGTGCAGGAGGACTTCCATGCCCAGGGAAGGAACAAACCAGGTTGCTTCCTGGGCCTGGTTTCTTAGAGATGTGTCCTTTGATGGTTAAGAATGTGAACTCTGGGGTGGCAGCACACTCCTGTGATGCCAGTGCCTGGGAGACAGGAGGATCGCAGTTTCCAGGCCAGTTTCAGCTACTTAGTGAGACCCTATTTTGAAATTAAAAATTAAAAGAAGGCCAGGCATGGTGGCACACACTTGTAATCCCAGTATTTGGGAGGCTGAGACAGGAGGATCACAGGTTCGAGGACAGCCTTAGCAAGTAGTGAGACTCTCAGCAACTTAGTGAAAAACCTGTTTCAAAATAAAAATAAAGCCAAACCAGGCATGGTGGTGCACGCTTGTAATCCCAGTACTTGGGAGGCTGAGACAGGAGGATCACAGGTTCGCGGCCAGCCTCAGCTACTTAGTAAGACCCTCTGCAACTTAGTGAGACCCTGTTTCAAAATAAAGGATAAAAAATAGGGCCGGGGGTGTAGCTCAGAGGTAGAATGCCCCTGGGTTCAATCCCTGGTACCACAAAAATAAATAAATAAATAGATAAATAAATAAATAAATAAATAAATAAATAAAGCTGAGCTGGGTGTGGTGGTACATGTTTATAATTCCAGTACTTGGGAGGCTGAGACAGAAGGATTGCATGTTCGAGGGCAGCCTCAGCAAGTAGTGAGACTCTCATAAACCTAGCCATACCCTGTTTCAAAATAAAAATAAAAGCCAGGCGTGGTAGCGCACACTTGTAATCCCAGTACTTGGGAGGCTGAGACTGGAGGATATGGGTTCGTGTCCAGCCTCAGCTCTCTCTCTCTCTCTCTCTCTCTCTCTCCCTGTCTCTCTCTCACTCCTTAGTGAGCCCCTCCGCAACTTCGTGAGACCTGGTTTCAAAATAAAGTATAAAAAAAATAGGGCCGGGGGTGTAGCGCGGAGGTAGAACGCCCCTGGGTTCAATCCCCGGTACCGCAAAAAAAATTAAATTAAAAGGACTGGAGTCAGGCATGATAATGCACATCTGTAATCCCTGTACTTGGGAGGCTGAGACAGGAAGATTGCAGGTTCGAGGCCAGCCCCAGCAACTTAGTGAGACCCTTAGCAACTGAGTGAGACCCTGTTTCTTTCTTTCTTTCTTTCTTTTTTTTTTTTTGTGGTACTGGAGATTGAACCCAGGGGATTTTACCTCCCAGCTGCACCTCCAGCCTTATTTTTTATTCTTTATTTTTTTAATTTTTTTTTTGCGGTACCGGGGATTGAACCCAGGGGCATTCTACCTCCGAGCTACACCCCCGGCCCTATTTTTTATCCTTTATTTTGAAACCAGGTCTCACGAAGTCGTGGGGAGCCTCACTAGGTAGAGAGAGAGAGAGCTGAGGCTGGCCGCGAACCCGGATCCTCTGGTCTCAGCCTCCCAAGTACCAGGATTACAGGCGTGCACCACCACGCCCGGCTTTATTCTTTATTTTGAAACAGGGTCTCACTAAGTTGCGGAGGGCTAAGTAGCTGAGGCTGGCTGCGAACCTGGATCCTCCGGTCTTAGCCTCCCAAGTACTGGGATTACAAGCGTGCGCCACCACGCCCACCTGACTCTGTTTCAAAATAAAAAATAAAAAGGACTGGGGGCCAGGCATGGTGGCGCACGCTTGTAATCCCAGTACTTGGGGAGGCTAAGACAGTAGGATCGCAGGTTCTCCACTAGCCTCAGCAAATAGTGAGACTTTCATCAACCTAGCCAGACTGTTTCAAAATAAAAATAAAATAGGGCTGTGGGTGTAGCTCAGAGGTAGAATGCCCCTGGGTTCAATCCCCAGTGTCACAAAAAAAAAAAGAAAAAAAGCCGGGCATGGTGGCACATGCTTGCAATCCCAGTACTTGGGAGACTGAGACAGGAGGATTACAGGTTTACAGCCAGCCTCAACTACTTGGTGAGGCCCTCCGCAACTTAGTGAGACCCTGTTTCTAAATAAAGAATAAAAAAATAGGGCTGGTGTTGTAGCTCGGAGGTAAAATGTCCCTGGGTTTAATCCCCAGTACCCCCCAAAATAAATAAACTAATTAAATTAAATATTAAAGGATGGGGATGTAGTTCAGTGGTAGATCACTTGCCTAACATGTAGGAGGTTTGGGGTTTGATCCCCAAGTCTTGGGAAGAGAGAGAGAGAGAGAGAGAGAGAGAGAGAGAGAGAGGAGAGAGGGAGGGAGGGAGGGAGAGAGGAAGGAAGGAAGGAAGGAAGGAAGGAAGGAAGGAAGGAAGGAAGGAAATGAACTCTTAGCCAGACCAAAGCTTAGCACATGTGAATCCGTGCTGAGCTGCTCACGAGCTGTGTGACCTGGTTAAGGTTCTCCAATCTCTGTTTGCCTCAGTCTCCTCATCTGCAAAATGAAGATAATAATAGTATTCTACCTCATGGAGTTATTTCAGGATTAAATGCGGTAATACATGTAAAGTGAGGAGAACACTGTCTGGCACAAAGTAAATGTTTTATATTTGTTTGTTATTATTCTTAGCTACAAAGTAAATACCTGGTTCCCAGCACCTCTTAGCTCCCTCTCTACCTCTTGTACCACCAGCAAGCCGAGCTCCCACCATGCTAGAAACCATAAACCCACTTATTCTGAGAAGAGCCTTGATCTATTTGCAGGTTCCTGCCCTATATCTGGGGTTTAGAGTAATCGTGAAGATGAAGGAATTGCAATTGGGTTATTGGGGATAATTGTTGGGGGATAGATAAGAATAGCAAATACTTACATGTGCCAGATGCAGCTGTAAGCACTTTGTGAATGTTAAACTGTCCATCCCTGAACTCTGAGCTCCCTTTGAGCGCTGATGACTGTGGTTTCTGCGATGGGGCCAGGTGGATGCTGGCGCTGGTCAGGAGAGGCAGAAACCGCGGAGGCCTCTGTGGCCTGTGAAGCGCCTCGAGGGAGGGCAGGGTGCAGAGAGCAGGCTGGGGGAATGGCGGAAGTAAATGCTCCAAGTCTGACTGGATACCAGGTACGTGGGGAATTGCTGGCCCAGAGGCACTTCCAAGAAGTTGCTGGGCTCAACTCTGGAGACCTGGATCTAAATCCCAGTGCCTGCCACTTCCAAGCTAAATGAGCTCATATAAATCCCCTAGTGTACTGTGCCTCAGGCCCCTCATCTGTAAAATGGGACCAGTGTTAGTACTTACTTCATAGGGTTAATGTATTAAATGAGATGGTACATCTAAAATGCTAGCACAGTGCTTGGTGGAGGGTTAAGTGCTCAGTGTTATTTTTATTTTATTTTATTTACTTATTTATTTTTTGCGGTACCGGAGATTGAACCCAGGGGAGTTCTACCTCCAAGCTACACCCCCGGCCCTATTTTTTATACTTTATTTTTGAAACCGGGTCTCACGAAGTTGTGGAGGGCCTCACTAAGTAGCTGAGGCTGGCCGCGAACCCGGATTCTCCGGTCTCAGCCTCCCAAGTACTGGGATTACAAGCGTGCGCCACCACGCCCGGCTTTATTTTTATTTTATTAAATTAAATTAATTTTTTTGGTACTGGGGATTGAACCCAGGGGCATTCTACCTCTGAGCTACACCCCTAGCCCTATTTTATTTTATTTTTTGTTTTGTTTTGAAACTAGCTTGCTGAGTGTCTTGCTAAGTTACTGAGGCTGGTCTTGAACCTGCGATTTTCCTGTCTCAGTCTCCCAAGTACTGGGACTACAGGCATGTGCCACCACACCCAGCTTGGTATTATTATTTGTGTGCATGGGGGGGTACTGGGGACTGAACCCAGGGACATTCTACCTCTAAGCCACACCCCCAGCCCTTTTTATTTTTTGTTTTGAAATAGGGTTTCACCAGGTTGCTGAGAGTCTCACTACATTGCTGAGGCTGTCCTCGAACCTGTGATCCTCCTGTTACAGCCTCCCAAGTACTGGGATTACAGGCATGTGCCACCATGCCCTTCTTCTTCTTCTTCTTCTTCTTCTTCTTCTTCTTCTTACCATTATCATTATAATTGTGTGTGTGTGGTACTAGGGATTGAGCCCAGGGGCATTCTACCTCTGAGTTACACTGCCCCATCCCTTTTTATTCTTTTTTTTTTTTTGCGGTACCGGGGATTGAACGCAGGGGTGTTCTACCTCCGCGCTACACCCCCGGCCCTATTTTTTATACTCTATTTTGAAACCGTGTCTCACGAAGTTGCGGAGGGCCTCACTAAGTAGAGAGAGAGAGAGAGAGAGAGAGAAGGGGAGAGAGCTGAGGCTGGCCGCGAACGAACCCGGATCCTCCGGTCTCCGCCTCCCAAAGTACTGGGATTACAAGCGTGCGCCACCACGCCCGGCCCTTTTTATTCTTATTTATTTAGTTTTTTTTTTTTTTTTTT